>JAODUO010001162.1:0-105000 GCA_025642075.2 Ridgeia piscesae | reverse complement strand
TCTAAAGTAGTGTAAGCACTAATCGCAGTGATATCCACTCACCACATTCATTCATTTAGCCTCATATCTACTAATTAGCGATCTATTTTAAAAAGGCAGCAACATTGGTTATTTTAAGTTACTTAGTTAACCCATTTTATCCTGAAGCTAGTGCAGACGAGTTGCAGCCAGTTCCTGATCATTTCCTCAAACCAATCTGTCAGCATTAAAAAATGACAGGCCTTCATTTAAAGTGGACATAACTTTATTATTTCTCAATAAATTTTTTAATGTGATATACCTTTAGAAAGTAGATAAAATAAACTATACAGTCGCATCGATAAACTCATAGTTTTATCATATATATTATATGTGGCATATGGCAAAACATGACTAATAAATTCAAACTTTTCACCCGACATTTTCGCCATGAAGGAAGCAACATGTCAATGAGCAAGTTGAGTTTATTTTATGCATTAATCTCTGCTGAAAATAAAGGTATACAACTTGTCCACACATCTTGGATAATAATCTCATAATGTAAAACATTTTGTAATAACCCCACGTCAGTCGACTGAATCGCCAACGTGTGGCGCCGCTGAGCAGAATTATGCAAATTTTTGAAATATTTTCTGTCAACGATATATAATTCTGTGGCTCATTTCTTATAACTAATAAAGAAGTACTATAAAGTAACAACTTTGTTCAACATTTCAACATCAATTTATTTATGAAGTAGTTACCGTCGTTGGAAATATTCTTAACTTTGTTTGGCGCCAAAAATACGGCGTGGAGCGAGGTGGGCGAAAATGGACCCACTTCGATGGCTTCAAAGTATGTCTTCACGGACAAATGTCGCATCAAATACCATAACCGTCCATCTTATATCGTCTATCCACTTGTCTGCCTTCTTGTCATCACCAGTATGAAGTAAATTAGCGGAGTTATCCTTCAAAATACGTCAACATTTAACGATCTTTGCGACTCGACACCATCTTTGATTTCACTTTAGCTTGGGGGTACCTGCTTTGAACTGCAAATACCCACAGAACGGCGCTGATTGGTTGAAAAATATGAGTTTCCTAGTGATCCCGATATACTGACGTCATTCGGTGTTAACCAGCCAATGGGATTCCAAAACGTCAGAGTGCAGGGAAGCCGTGTCAAGTGCAAACTACGACTAGAATCGTATTCCGGATAAAAAGGGTAACTACGACTAGAATCGTATTCCGGATAAAATGGGTTAATAACTGTGACTGCCATCCTCTGTTGCTCTGTTAATAACTGTAACTGCCATCCTATGTTGCTCTGTTAAGAACTGTAACTACCATCCTCTGTTGCTCTGTTAATAACTGTAACTGCCATCCTCTGTTGCGCTTTTAATAACTGTAACTACCATCCTCTGTTGCTCTGTGGGTGTCACTGTACACATGACCAGGACTTTATGCATGATAACATTATTGCCAGTCACACATGTATTGGTTGACACATGGATGTTAAATGTTAAGCCAGTTTTACAAACTATTAAATGTGTGTCTGATGACCTGAAATAGACTACAAACACACATGTGACACCATTTTCACTCACTTTCAATGCATAACTAACAATATCTACGGTTTTGAAAGACCTTTTTTGCTCCTTCATTTTTTTACCTGTCCACCCATATTTCTACCTGTCCATTTTCGTTTTTACCCGTCCAAATGACGGGTGGACGGGTCTCTACATAAAGCTATGCATGTGACTCACATGGTGTGTTAGCTGGTATTTAAAATACCAGCTTTAAAATGTTAAGCTCCTCCCCAGAATTGGCTGAGCAGTAATTTGTAACGGGAAGTCTGTTGTCTAGGATGTGAGAAAGTTAAACATCAAAGGGTATTGCGGTTAACTCTGCTTGCCTTGGCATTATTGCCAATATTTTTTTTATAGAAATGACATGTTTTATTTGCCATTTGAACATGTTGCAGGCAGAATCTTGCCAGTTGGGAACATTGTCCTGAGCTTAATAAAATAACTGTTCAAACACAAATCGCCATGCAGTAAACCTTTAACATGCATGTTGTAGTCATAAGAACACATTATAAGAACAAAATAAAACCTAGGAGCTTGCATCATCGCTTTAAGGCAAAACATAACACATGCTGTTTGTCTGTTATTAAAATTTTAAATTGTTCAAATCAATTGTATAAACTATAAACACATACAGTGTATTGGTAACTTGGTATCAGATACAAAAACATTGGGTAGATATAAAAACATTGGGTAGATAAGTCCCCATTAAAAAAATGTTCCAAAAAGAGTTTTTGTTTTAAAAGCGCAACAAGCATGATTCATCTTTTTACTCAAAACAATAATCCATTTTGGACAATGAGCAATGCCTTATTGTATATGCAGCAAGCCACCTATGCAAAATGATGTGCACAGTGATGGTTATACCACATTTTTGTAACAAAATCATTTGATATCACATTCTGTGTATCACATCTACAATAAATATTGCATACTTTCTTGCTATTCTCTACTAATATGCATTCTTGATGTGCACCAACTGCATTTACAAGTTTTAAACTTTGAAGATTAAAAATAAACATCGCTTTTTTAATTAGAAAAAGTAGATGTCATGTCTTTTGCAAAAGCTTCATGTAATTGTGTGTGTGTGTGTGTGTGTGTGTGTGTGTGTGTGTGTGTGTGTGTGTGTGTGTGTGTGTGTGTGTGTGTGTGTGTGTGTGTGTGTGTGTGTTGTGTGTTGTGTGTTGTGTGTGTTGTGTGTGTTGTGTGTGTGTTTGTTTGTGTGTTTTTGTGTGTTGTGTTGTTTGTTGTTGTGTGTTGTTGTGTGTGTGTGTGTGTTTGTGTGTGTGTGTGTGTCTGTGTGTGTGTGTGTGTGTGTGTGTGTGTGTGTGTGTGTGTGTGTGTGTGTGTGTGTGTGTGTTGTGTGTGTGTGTGTGTGTGTGTGTGTGTGTGTGTGTGTGTGTAAATATATATATATATATAATGTATGTATGTGTATATTTGTATAGATTTATTACATGTATGTATATACACATAGCAATGACCAGTACATTGCTTATCAAAATAGCCCAGTGTATTGTAAAGTACCAACAATACGATGCAATAAACATACACCAATGAAGACATTATTTGCTTTAATCTTGGGTCCTATGTTAGATAGATAACATTGAAAGGCTTCATATAGATAATTTTAATTAGATCTGACCAATTAAATTTTCATTAATATTGTTTCTACATATGTTATCATGTCGATCTAACTGATCAGTTATGTGTTTGATTTTGAGTTGTTTGCAACTGGAATGCACTTATTAATGAAGAACAAAGATTCCTGTGTTTGTTCCTGTTTGGTGCAATGCACTATTGATTACATTCCCATGGTGACCATGTTTACATTTTGTCAGATTATTACAACAAAGTATAAGGACACTGTAACTTGGAAGAAAAAAAATTCTTCACAGCCACTGTCATATGTTGATTTTTTTTACATGTATGCCCACATCTTGTCCATCAGTATTTATATTTAACAAAATGACGAAAGAAACATTCTGTCAACTCCACTCTTCCATATGAATGCATAATTGCCCTTATATGAGCACTAACATTTAACCTTGTAATACTATATTGGTTTCATAAAGTGGCTAAGGATTTTGTTTAAAATTTGTTAACACTAAGATGAATAAATCAGAAATAACACCTTAATATAAATGAACACAGGACTCTAATGAGACTTATTCCATTAAATAATTGTATGACTTTAAAAGTAGGCTTGAAGCTGGCCCCTGATCTGTAATAGCACAATTTCAGGATTAATGTTGATTCCGTGAGGAAGTATATTAAAATATTACCTTGTGTTAGTAGTGCACAGTGTTATTCTAGTTATTCAGTGTTATATGTATTTAATTAATAATTATAGATAGACAGTAGACACCTAGTGACCTAGATACTAGTTGTACAATATAATCATATATATTACTAACAACATGGACAGTGTCACAATGTGTTACTTATTACAATATTGGCTATTGTACATAACTGTTGTTAATTGGTATTTAGTTGTATTGAGTAGTCTTTACCTGACAGTTAGGAATAACCACATATTTGCTATCGGTTTATTTAAAGTCTGTGTTAACAGCATAAGTGCTTGTAAGTCATGCTGAAGTGAATACTCAGACACGTAAAATAGATTTACCACTCAGCTTGAATTGACTGTGTACTTACGATGTGATAATATTTACTTGTAGACTTGACTTACCCTGTAGTCTGCTTGTATTCTTAGTAGGATCAGGTGTACATAGACTGGTAATGTTGACAAGTTTGATACTTAATATGTTGATACAAGGAATTTATTGTTATACAATGTACCCGGGGTATTTCTTAATGGATGATAAATTAATACACACAAATGTTGGAATTTTGGCTGTCTTTTTATCCTCTTGCCATCTGGAGCATATCTATTTTTTTCTCTATTTTATTGGCCATGGCAAAATTGGGAAAGGGGTCTTTTAACTAGTTGTAGAATTTATTTTTTATTTACCCATTGTCTATTTTGGTATCGAATCACAGTTCACAATGTTATAATGGACAACCGTATGTATTAGGGTATTCTAATAATTTCCTCTTAGAATGCCTACCATTCAGGGGTTAATTCGTGATACACTGTACATAGAATAGAACATAAGACTTGTCTTTTCAAAATACCCCTGCCATGTTTCAGGAGTTACTTTCAAGTTATTGATTTCTTAAGAACAACACATGTAATACATTACCTTGAAACGCACAGAATTGAGACATTAACTGCTGTGTTCCAACAAACACTAACTTCCAACAATTGAAAAGTCTACCTGTGCTTGATAGACAGGCCTGTTTTATATCCTAAACCACCGCAAAAGTGCAAACAGATTGTTTAGCAACTGTTAGTTAATTTGTATTATTTTTTACAATTGAGCAAAATATTGTTCTACTTTTCTACTGGGCAAAAGTCCTAAATCCAGTTTTGGTGCATTAGTGTTACATCTTGTTGAATCTATTAAATCTACCTTTGACTATGTTGAACTGCCATCACTATCTAATTGTTAAGCAATTTGATTCTTCAAAGTGCTGCATTTTGGAGGCAAACAAACAAACAAGAAATAACATTTTCATGACGACAGAGATACATTTGGTAAATACCATTTAGTTCCTAAATATAATTTTGAACAGTTACAATATGTATAGTTTATGTTGAGATGTGAGGGGTTTACATTCATGACTCACAAGCCTGGAACAACAAACTATAAATAAAATTATTTACAAACCTGTTTATGTTCAAAACAATGCATAAAAAGTCATGATTTTCTAAAGTACTCTAATAATAGTCACTTAGACCCTCTTTGTTCTGAGTTGGTGTTGATGTAGTCTTGATGCAGGATAAAATTATTGCCAGGCACACATGTTTTGGTGGACACGTGGATGTTAACTGTTAAGCCAGTTTACAAACTTAAATGTGTCTGATGTCCTGAAATGGACTACAACAAACACATGTGACACCATTTTCACTCACTTTCAAGGCATAACTAACAATATCTATGGTTTTGGAAGACTTTTTTGGTTCCTTCATTTTTTACCCGTCCAAATGACGGATGGACGGGTGTCTACATAAAGCTATGTGATGTACATAGTTTATAAAATTGCCCCTTTTTGTACAACCTCTTCAGCTGTATTCTCTGCCCTCTTCCAAGAACTTAGCTCCATTCTGCTTCAACATTCCTCTCTGCTATTGGTGTGCTCGCATAGGGTGACAAAGTTACTGATTTACCTAAGCAGTCTTATTTTATATATAGTATGAAAATTATGTAGCTGGAACAATGGTGTGTGTCGTTGGACATGTGGCATTGGGAGCACTTGACTGGTTTAAAGTTAAGTGGGCGAAACATTTCTATGTGAATACAGGGCCGTACACGGAGTACATATATATGTTCTCATTTGACAATTTTTGAAGCATGTATTCAGATTTTCTCTTAAATGAGTATCCCTAACTCAGTAAGTCAGATGACTTGTTAGTTGTTACAAACCCTTCTTAGCCAAGGCCTGGGAAGAACTGGATAGGCTTAAAAGTTAGTGGCAATTAATTGTAATTACACGCTTTCCTAGACACGTCATTTTCTACAGATTTATTTTATAACGTTGCAGCCTATGATCTGTATTGCCATAGCTGGCTGTCATTTTGGATGCATGTACTGTATACATTTATGATCTGTGAATAATAGACTTGATAAAAATAGTTTTGTGTCTAAATCGTTGTCTAGCACAGTTGATAATGTCAAAGGTATGCAATGAAGCTGAAAACTTAATTAAATTTGTTGATGTCTGTCTGCCACTTTAAAAAAGTTCCTTGTATATGTCATGCATATAATTGCGTGGATGTAATTGTAATAGTGTTTCCCCTGGCCCTGGGCAAAAGGGAAACTTTAAAAAAAATATTTTAAAGTGGCTCATTTTAAGTATATGTTAACCTTTTCCATGGGAAGAAATAAATTAAACATAAAGTTAGAATATAATTTATTGAGCACAGTCTACAAGTCAGTAATCTTGGTTTTGTTTGTTCAGGAAAAGCTGCCAGAAATATCGCATCCTCCCATGCTGCATCTTTTTTTAATGCCACAATTTTTGGCACAAAGGTTATTGTTTTATATTCTAGCAATTTTTATTGATTGTGTATTTTTCCTAGTTGAGTCTCTTTTTTTGCCAGCCCAAGCAGTGTACATTACTAGTAGACCAACTAAATAATAAATTAAACTTGCGGGTCTGTTACTCTACAAATTGCTTAAATAATTATATTCACTTTTTACTGCCTTCTTATTTTACACTCTGCTGTGGGCAGACAATTTTAAGATGGCAGCCATCCGTGAATTACGCTGCATGTTGCTTGCATTAAAATTGTAATAACTTGACAACCGATGCATGAAATTATATTAAATTAATTTCACTGTAGTCTGTACATGGAATGATTGTGTGTATAAAATGTGTTATTAAAATGTCTGTGTTGCAATCAATTACGTTTCAGATCTTGAAGCAAACTTCAACAAGTATGATGACAAAATAAATAAGCAACTTCATCATGCTATAAAAAATCCCAGAACACACCACAGTGATCCTGTGAAACTAATGTAGCCATATAATTTTATTATGTTAGTTTTATCCTAGTAAAACATATATATCCAATTTTGAAGGTTAGTTTTTCAAATTGTAATTGCTTTTCAGTTTTGTAAACAACGCCAACATGACTGAAGATAAAAAATCAAGCTATAATTTACAAAATGACTCCTGTTTACCGATCATATTGCCAAATGAAAAGGTATGTTGCTATGTAAAATATCGAATATCAAATATCGAAAAATAGCACACTCCTTTCACAAATAGATGCTCCCTTATCAGAAGTAATGTTACCATAGTCCATATTAATAAAATACCCTAAAATAAATAAACTAAACGATGTATGGACAGTGATCCGATCAACAAAATGGCTGCATATCAACGAAATGAAGATGCCACCGATGGGACATCTTCGTATTTCAACAACGAAAAGTCGCATAGACAATGTAGATGGCCTATAATAAGATCTCCGTGATGGCTGGCGACATTGTTCATGTTGCAACTAGACGAATGCACCTCAACACCCTTCCAAATAAACTCACTTAATTCGCAAACGAAAATCGTTTTTCACAAGATGGCAATAGCACATGTTTCCATCACCTACATAGAGTTTAGATCAACAGTTTGAGCTGGCTGGTTAATGTAAAAAAAGGAGGGGTTGGGTGGTTTTGGACAATCTGCACAGTAAAGAGTTAATACAAATTTTCTGAAAATTCATCTGTGCAGCGTTGACGAAATAGACTTTACCGATTAAGCACATCAATATCTTCCAAAATTGTTGCATTTTCATTGCCAAAAAGGAGAGAGTGGGTCAACAAATTAAAAAATCTTCATTTATTGCTGGACCCATAACAATAATAAAATGCGAACTGAATATATATTAGCTTTGTTACCATTTGTTTTTTGGCCCATGTCAACCAAACGCATTTGACGTTTGGATGCCATGCCCATGGGCATGGCATTGACCTATTGGCAATGATGCTATTCAGAGATCGGTTTATTTAGTCTCTATGCAAAGTATCATGGGTAAACATGCGTTCATATATACACAGCGCAAAATTCAATTTAACCAAACAGTAACCAGAAAAACTGTGACGAATATGGTCAAAGTGCATTTAAAATGTCACAGGCAAACCACAATTATAATTATATTGCTATAATTATAGTGACCTGGTTCCCGTTCCAAAACAGGTCACTATTACATGTATGTAGGTAGTGTGTCAAGACTCCGCGAGATGTCACCATTGGCGGGGGGGAAACGGGATGCCTTCAATGGCCATGAATATTATTTGATTGGACGGCCGATACGTGATGTCATTCACATCGTCCAATAGCGTTAATTGTAAGAAGTGCTCGCTATGAGCAACTTTAGAAGACTAAAGTACATCGCTGCTAAATGTGCAGTGTTGTTGCAGAAATATAAGTGATTTTTCGTCATAATTTTGTACTGCTTGCTGATGTTGAAACGTTGCAATATAATAAATAATGCGTTGTCGAAAAAACAATGAGGCGGCGATTTTGCATATTTGCGGCGAGGCGGTGTAGAAAATCCACGAGGCAGGCTGCCTCACTCATTATATAGCAGGGGAAACCCTGATAATGTATTTAACTGTTTCAGCATTTAACATGCCTGTACATGTATATTATTTACTACTTGATGCATACACCTGATAAGTAATACATTCAACCTCCATATAATGATGTTAATACATTACAGTTATACTTCAAGTTTCATTTGTTTTGTTCAGAAATACATTTAAAATGTTGATATTTGTTTGTAGTGACCATGGATTAAGGTGTGAGTAAGAGTGACCTACATCAGAGCAGTGCTCCTTCGCTGCCCAGGCTCCTAGCCTCATTCGTAATCTGCTCAAAACCTGGATTTTAATGGCTGAGAAAGACAAAGAAGGAAATAGTGAGGTAAGGTGTCTGTTCAGTTGTTACGATTGCCCAGTACTTATGGGACATAAGGACCAGCTATTAAATAGGTTCATGTAGAAATGCAGGAGCGAGTATGTTTTCTAATAAATATTCCACAATTTTCGGGGTAAGTTATTAAATAAAATAATTATAATTTCTAGTTGTTACTATTTCCGTGAACAGTATGCTCTATTTCTGGTAATCCTACTGCTACTAGTTGGGCAGACACCGATGTGGAACGAGGCATCAGGTATTTCATCATCATGTCTTGTTTCACATGAACTCTGTCAGCATTGGGAAAAAGGTAAAACTAAAAATTAAAAAGTATGGAATTTTTTGTTCATAAAATATAGGAACCCAGTCATATGATTTAATGTCGATAGCCACTGCCAGCCATGATGTGTGACATGTTAAAACCCCAGCACTCAGTGGTGAACTATTACAGCTATCAATTGCAGGTCTGTGGAAGTTTCAGCTTGGATTAGGTGGGAGATCTGTCTGTCTGTGTGGCTCTGGCGGCTGTCTGCGCTCTGATGTGTTAAGTCGATATTGTGTGTAACATTCATTGATGTATTTTCCCACTGGCTGCCTGGCTCCGCCCCAGGTTGCTGTCTGCGGGAGTTCTGGCTGCTGGAATAGGGCAGCACTTTATTCTACCTCGTTTAATGCTTGTGTAATTTGTCGAATGGTTATTGCCATCCCGTGCCTGTATTTTGAGGCTGAAACTTACAAATGCAATAAATATGTTTGTCAGTGAACAAACTGTCCAATCATCATCAAGATTCAATAAAAAAAGTATAGTTAATTGCTGTTGTGTTATTGTAATGAGACATATTTAGATCTAAGTTTAACATAATATTATGGTGACAAGGGCTGGTATTCTAGTCCTGCTTTGAGTAATTTCAGTATTCTTTTTTCCCTGCTCTATTGTTTGAGATGATTGAACAGTCTGAACTCTGGCACCAATGCAAAACAGCTTTGCGCGTGTACAGTTTTGTACACCTGCTGTGTATGGTAAAATGACCAGTTTTCATAAATTGTTTGGCACATAGAGCTTTTTCTTAAGCTTTATGCATATTATTGACAGGGATATTTATTAATAAATTTCTAGTGAATCTGAAACAAATCTTCATGAAACTTACAGTGATTTGACAGTGTTTCGCGAGTGTCATTATTCGTCATCAATATCCTAGTATGCATTTCCATGATGCAACGTCTGACACACAAAACAAAGCAACCTCGCAGGTTGAGTACAACTCACCCTGCCAAATAATGAAATAGCACACTGACATCAGCCAACTCACATCTTTTTAGGCGGTTGCTACTTGTGTAATCTAACTGTGGCCTGACCCAAGAGACTGCCTGTGTACATTATGCTGACCAACTGGGCTACCAGATACACCCCAGGTGTGGTCCCTGACCTCACTCAGACTGCCCACTACTCTGGACAGGCCTGGCTGTGATTAGATGATAGAATTGATTGGTGTTCATGCTGATGTTGCCAACTGCCCACTGCCCACTGCCACCAGCTAGACTGGCCACACTGCACATGTCTCTTACTGACATCATTGCACACAGTTTGTACCAAGCATCGTTCATCTTCATCATCAGGCCCTGAAATGGGCCCCATTTGGGACACCAGGAAGACTTCAACTTCTTCAAGTCCTAGTGCATCTGATGTGCATGGCTGGCTTGAGTCTGGCAGTGAGTCAGTTATCTTGTGACTGCTTCTGTTTGGCCACTCACAAGTGGTGTCGTCTGTTTCTAATCAATGTGAACATATTCTTGTCAGTGTAGGAATGTAATCATTACACTTGTCCAAGTAGGAATGTAATCATACAGCTAGATTGTAAACATACAAAATGTCATTACACTTGTCAGTGTAACGATTCCAAATGGAGACATAGGAATTATATATTTACAATGATCAATGTATAATTTACAGTTTTCATCACACAAATCTAGCTAGTACAGAATGTAATACAAATTGTCATACATATGTAATAATTACATGAATAAGACCACTATGAATGTAATACTTACACTGGGACATTCAGACTTAGTAAAACCTCCTGTGCTGCATTCCGCAGCTGTCTTGTTTGTATGACAAAAACTACTTGATACTTGTGAAAAAACTGTCAAACAACACAGCATGCTACTGAAATCACTTGTCAACTATATGGATATCGGGTAGATCAGGTTCTACAGCTTCAGTTCATTAACCCACTGTCCCTGCTGCTTTCTGTGCTTGCTTTTCTATCCATCAAACAATCTAAAGATGGCACAACTGATTGTAACTTAATGTAACAATCATGAAACTTTCAACAAATATTGCTCTATGTATAAAAAAGATTTGTATATTTCATTGGTGGCAGATTTGTTTTCATTTTAACAAAAAAGATTAACTTACTGACAAGGAGACGGGAGTTGACAATTTGGGTGAACCATCAGAGGGTGCCTTCCATCACCCTTCACCTTCTCTTGTCTCTTTCACACTGGCTTAGGGTGAGAATAGATGTATCTACCCTGCATTAGTGCTGGTTCGATATCTCAAAAGTATCGCGATACTTGCGAAAGTTTGATACCGATACTTGGTGGTATCGCGATACTTCGATATTTTTGGTATCGAACGCCCACTGTTCGATACCTTCGATACCTTCGATACCTTCGACATCGAGTCCATTCGACAACGTTGATGCGAAGGCGCAACATCATTGTCGATGACGTCGTTGTTTACGGAAGCTACCACTACACAGCTTTGCTGTCTAACTTGACTTGGACGTGGTTGTTTAAAAAATAATATAAAATCAAATGTGAGTTGTTTTCTAAAACTTTATTGTATAGTCTATATAATAACTGTTTTCTGTGCGCGATCTTAGCCTAGGTCATACTTCGCTTAGCCTCAGTTATCCAAACAAAAGTTCATGACTCTCGTTTGGTGGCACTACCATGCCATCTGTCTCCCTACTTTACCTACAGTTATGCATACAAAAACACATCCTATAGTATTTTTATAGAGTGTTTATTGCACGCACTAGTATTTATGAAACTAATTTAATAATAATATTAATATAAACAATTCGAGCGCAAGCTTTGTTTATCCGGGTTCTGTTTGGTTTTGCTGTTTGGTGGCACCACCGTTTGCCGTATACAACTCCGTCAACCAAAATGAACGACAACAAGTCGCAACGTTCATCGCTAATTTGGTAGTTTTCCAACAAAGAGTGTCTGCTACATGCCAAAAGCGCCCCCAAAGATTGCGAGGCGGAGGCGGAGGCGGAGGCGGAGGCGGAGGCGGAGGCGGAGGCGGAGGCGGAGGCGGAGGCGGAGGCGGAGGCGGAGGCGGAGGCGGAGGCGGAGGCGGAGGCGGAGGAAGAAACCAACCTGTTCTTGAAAACAGTTGCAAAATCATTATGGGGCTTGTTATGTGTACTTGATAACGTGGTAATTTAAGTTTTATATTCAAAAATATTACTGTGAACTGGGAAGTACAATTGTAATTTTAATTAATATTTTTCTATTATTAATTACCCCGGTAGTGTTATTTTATTTTAATCGTCTATACAGTTTTGATGTTAAATCAGAATAATCTTTATGATACAATTAATAAAAACAGTTATAACAATGAATGTTCAGCTGTGCTGGCACTATTATAAGTGATAGGTGTGTTTAACAATAACATATTATTTGTATGCTATGTTTCAGCTGTACTTGTTGATGGTAACTTTAGAGGACACGTTGACATGAAATTAAGCTGCTATATAGTGTATTTGCAAACAACTGGGGTGAAGTACTGTTATTAATTTAAAATAATTCAGTGTAATTAATTAATGTTTTTGTCAATAGGTAATTTATTGCAGTTGTCTTTATTTTTTTAATATCATATTACAATTACTTTTTAGCTTTACAACAGTAATCAGTTATATTGAAACTGTTGTTTGTTTACTTAAATAAAAAGAAAATTGCATATTAATCATTGTTTGCATGGCTAAAATTATCATATATTTCCATACATGTGAAAAATTGTGTGTGTTTCTGTGGCATTTCTCTAAGTGGATAGTGTGTTTCTTTGGAAATCTCTACTGTACTGAATTAGACTTACAAGATAAATTTCGTATTGAATAAAAAATCTGGTATCCATTGATATAGAAGAATTCTTGTATCGAACCAGCAATGTATCAATCGATATCGAAGAATTCTGGTATCGAACCAGCACTACTTCTGTTGCATACTGTGCTTCTATTGGGAACTGTTCTATGTGAATATTAGATGTACAACGTAAGTATCGAGTATCGAAAAAAATTCAGGTATCGAACAAAACCTGGTATCGAACCAGCAATACCCTGCATGACATTGAACTAGGGGACTATTTAAATTTGTTTACAGAGGATGACTTAAAAGACACATGGGACATGGGTTCCATAGCTGTAGACACTAGTTGGTTTTTCTGTCTCTTACTCCAGTTAAAAAATACACCTTTGTCACTTCTGGGTATTATTAATGGCTGGCTGGCTGGCTGGCTGGCTGGCTGGCTGGCTGGCTGGCTGGCTGGCTGGCTGGCTGGCTGGCTGGCTGGCTGGCTGGCTGGCTGGCTGGCTGGCTGGCTGGCTGGCTGGCTGGCTGGCTGGCTGGCTGGCTGGCTGGCTGGCTGGCTGGCTGGCTGGCTGGCTGGCTAAAAGGTTTGGAATGAATGCGGTCCTGACTGAATTAGAGTATATCTAATACTGCATTTCATTAAGCTGAAGCGTACCTCAAATGCCACACTGAGAGTGGAACTGTTTATCTATGCATAGATTCAAAACACAGTTTTGTTTAGCTCAGGTTAGCTAGGTCAGCTTGTGGACATTTCATACTAGATATATCCCCCCTCTCAGCCTTCCTACATGTGTTCGTGGTATCTGAAGTAACATCAGACAAGTGAAGTGGGTAGATTTGCAGTTGTGAGAGACTGTGTGGCATTTGCTGTGATCTCACCTCAGCTGGTTGTCTTCTGTTATAGTAATAACCCAGCTCTGGGAACACACACATACTCAGCTGTTATTATCAGTGAACAGGAGTGCCAACTGTTGTTTGAGGGTATCAGTGAGTGTGTATCCGTTCTGTGTGGCCATGTAAGCATCCGTGTAAGATGTGTAGAGCACTCCGTGAACCGCCAGCAGCTTCTTAGACCGCTGTTATGTGTACTCGGGTCTGGCGATATAAGTCAGCACGTTGTGCACAACTGTTATCATTTATGACTGGGGGAAAGGCCCTTTGGATTGAACTGAGAATCTCTCAATCATGTTTTGTAAACAGTATTAACTTAATAATTGATTAAGTTCACACATTTTATCATGAAACTAGTGCATATGAGTTGCAGCCAGTTCATGATCATTCCCACAAAACTAATCAGAAAAAAATGACAGGCTTTCGTTTAAAATGGACAAAACTTTATTACCACTGTATTTCTCAATCACCTTTTAAAATGGTTTGATGAATATGCAAAACATGCCCCCAATCAATTCACTTTTTAGTTTTTGACCTGACATGGCATGAAGGAGCAACATGTGAATGTGCAAGTTGATATTATTTTATGCATTATTCTCTACTGAAAGCTAAGGTATAAAACATGTCCATGTATCTTGGACAATAATCTCAATAATCTCATTATGTACAATTTTATATAATATCCCCAAACTCCACATCATTCAATTGAATTGCAACATGTGCCGTCGCTGAGTGGAATTATGCAAAGTTGTGAAATATTCTCTGTCAACGATATATAATGTTGTGGCTCGTTTCTTATAACTAATAAACAAATATACTAAAGTATTAATTTTGGTCAACATTGCAGTGTAAGTTTATTTGTGAAGTAGTTACCATTGTTGAAAATAATATTAACTTTGTTAGTGCAAAAAATACAGCATGATGCGAGGTGGGGGGAAATAGGTGCCATTGTTGGACTCTGTTAATCTAAATGGTAGTAGTGTTAATACGCTAACATTGGGCAGCCTGGAATATGATATATTATTTCCTCCAAGTTGCTGAGGTCTACTTACCTCTCCCTCCAGCCAATCAGCTTCATTCTGGAACAGTGGCTGCAGCCTGTTTAGGTGAAACAAATAGAACCGTAACTTTCTGAAAATATCCCTGTATCTTTGTTGCGTTGCAGTTATTTTATGAATCACAAAATGCAGTGCCTTGTATTATTGATTTCTGGCGTGAGGAAGCAACAGTGGAGCCGCGCTGGCGGCAGCAAGATTTACTGATCCATAAACTGGAGTATGTATGCGGCCATATTGGTAGCATTAGTGACACGAGCAGGGTGAGACTGAGACTGACTGGCTGTGAACCCCTGCAAACACCCTACAGATGTGAACATTATCTGCTGGTTCTATGAGGGCATAATGAATATACAAGGTTTGTCTTCACTCGTGAAACAGACATAGAGAGCTTGATAATCATGATTAAAAGGTACTGGGGGACGTGGAAGGGGAGGGGGTGAGAGGGACAGTTGCTGGTGAATCCCACCCTCGTTTGTCCCAGATTGGTGCACATTTAACGTAGTGGTTTTGGCCAAGCGGTCTTAGTACAGCAGTTATGGGCACTGGCAGTGAAGCTCTGCTGATTTCATCTGATCACTGGTTGCAACCCAAGTTGCTTTGGTCATCATCAAAAGCACTGGTCAGTAACAAGACTTGCTCACTTTGTCAATGGTCAATCTGGCGGTCCATTGTTGGGGTGTGCAGCAGGCTGATTGTGTGCACACACTGGAGATGGCAGCTGATATAATGAGCCAGCTTTGACATTGACACTGGAGACATAGACAGAGACAGACTGGGACAACAGAGCTCCAGTCTGCCACTGTCAGGGCAGGGTGGGGAGAGAGGGCGGCCTTCTGGGGCCAGGCCACAAATTAACATTGCTCAGTTTAATCACAGCGCTGTCTGTGTACCAGACAAATTGAATGTGTCACTGGACAGATTGAATGTGTCACAGGACAGATTGACTGTGTCACTGCACAGATTGAATTTGTCACTGAACAGGTTGAATGTGTCAACAGTTCATATTGAGTGTGTCGATAGTACATGTTGAGTCTGTCAACAGTACATGTTGAATGTGTCAACAGTACATGTTGAGTGTGTCTTGTCAACAGAACATGTTGAGTGTGTCAACAGGACATGTTGAGTATGTGAACAGTATATATGTTGAGTGTGTCATGAACTTGACTATGCAACATAACAGACTGTTGTCATTTATGTGAAGTTGTTGACTTTACTTAACAGCTGATGCTTAGATCAATTCCTTCTGGACTATGTCATCAACTGATGCTTATAAAATTATTATTGTCCTGGACTGTGTGATCACTAATCAGGCCTTTATGCAGGATACCATTTTTGCCAGTCCAAATATGTTGTGATAGACACATGAATGTTAATTGACATACATAACAGCCAGTTCATTGAGATGTGTATTATATCCTGAAATAAACAATAAGCATGTTTGACATCCATTTTCATAGCATATGATAATCATCAACAATAAATGATTTCTGAAGATTTGCTCCGAATATTTTACATTTCCAGTTAAATTCCTATCCATCCCAAGCCGAATTTACCTGTCCAAAAGAGAGGTGGACAGGTCTCTAGATAAAGTTATAAGTCTGTATTGTCAACTGATGCCTACATCATTCTGGGTTGGGATCAACTGATCTTATGTCACCACTGGCTGTGTTGACAACTGATGCCTGTGTCACCACTGGCTGTGTTGACAACTGATGCCTATGTCACCCTGGCCTGTGTTCTGCTGGGGCCAGTGTCCATCATTTACTGGTGCTGTGGGTGACTGTGTGCTGGGTGCTGTCTGTGCCTACTGCCTACATACATGTCTGCCAGCATTCCTCCAGCCTCCTGCCTGATTGACACTGACAGCAATCTACTTATTGCTGTTAACCCTTTGCCCTGGCTTCCAGTTTCATCTGTGTCCTCATTTCATGAGTTTCCCTGCTGAATTCTTGCACTAAACTGAGCCAGTAAGACAGTAAGCCAATGTTTTTGTGACAGTGAAGACACCATTTTAAATAACTAGCTTTAATTTGCTTAAGAGAAAAGCAAAATGTAAATTTAGTTCTACCTTATTTGTTCAACAATAATTGACTGTAAAAATGGAGATATAAGTATACAAATTATATATCTATGTTAAACAATATATACAAATAAAGTATATCTCTATAAATTTAATTAAAAATAACTATGTGGTGTCAAACGATATAAATAATTATGAAGATCTAAGTACCAGGTACATATGTAAATAATTATGAAGATCTGCAACATTGCTATGAGCTGATATGGCACAGATCTGTTCACACCGTTGAATTACTGAGTATTCCCAAACTGTATATGAAATGTTAGCTCTAGTCACTATTAGTATATCTTCATAATGTGTCATAGTTATATATGAACTTTTCTGGAATGAAATATTTGTATGTATGCTTGATTTAGGTTAGCTCATGGATTGGAATTAATATTTACTCTGAGGTTAGAACAGTGTTCACCCTTGCATCAGATAGTAAGCCTAGCCATGCGTTCTGATTTGTGGTATGTTCTAATTTGTGCCAGGACTACAATGACTGGTTTATTGGTTATGTTCATTCTATTCACTGTTCAACTGGAATAAGGCTTTCTTTCTCCACTTTGTTACACATGTTTGTGTTTCAGTTGTGGCAATGACTTTCATTTAACATTATGTTTACATCCATCAAATTCCCAGTCTTTGAACTGTTCCAAGTTTCCAGTAAAATTTCATCCTGCAAGCTTTGAGGTGTTGTTGGTTGATAATTATATCATAATCATATGGCTGGACATCGTGACCAATAGCACGGCAAATATCTCACTAGCAGATGGCTTATTGCGTGGATCTACATTCCCTACAGATATAGACACACATAAGTCTAACTTTTTGTAGGTAATGTAAATATACATGTATGCTACAAAAAACAGACAGTGTATGTCTTACTAGCTCACCACCGCAATGCGGTGAATTACCCTGCGAAAGTACTACCAAGTTTATGATTACTGCTTCGTCCAAGGTGACTCCTCCCGTAAACCACTTCTAGACACATACATTATGGCTCACAACTGTGATACTTCCAGGAACTGGACAGTCTTATTTTGGATTTTGTTAGATATTGTGCCACAAAAACATGTTTGCTTAACAATTTTATGTCAGATGGTTATTGTCAATGATGTTTAGTATATCTGACCATGCAAATGATTACTGTCAGTGATGTTTAGTATGTCTGACTATACAAATTCTTGACTCTGGTAAGTTATTATAGCAAAACAATTTCATTTTCAAAATTTGGCTACAGTTTTGATTGCCCGCAACATACTTTTTATCATACTTTGGGATGGTGTGTAAATCTGTAATATATAACAATCGATATTGTCTATATATCCATCAGAATGTAGACATGATACAGCATTTCACCTGATTTGTTGTCCGATCAAGAGTTGGCCAGACTTCATAAAAAACTTCAGTCACACATTTTTTATGTGTTATTGCTTCTTACACGTGGGTGGTGGATTGGGGTACATTCCTACTTGCTGTTTCAGATGGGGGAGGACAGTGAGGGGAGGCGGATGGCGGCCCTGGATCCCTGGCCCAGTCCTCGCACTGTCTTTGTGCCCAGGAATGACAGCAGTGGCTATGGCTTCACCCTGCGACACTTCATTGTCTACCCACCTGAGTCTGCAGCAATGTCTGTGAGTACACACCAACATACATACTCTGACATACACCGAGACACAAGCACACTGTGACATAGTCTGCACACATGCATGCACGCACGTGCGCGCGCGCACACACACACACACACACACACACACACACACACACACACAACACACTGCGACAGACCAAAATAGGGACAGAGGAATGCACACTGACTGGTTGACACACACTAAACACCACCAACATAACACACCAACTCACTGACACACCAACTCATTCTGACACACCGACACACACTGACACACCAACTCGCATTGACACACCGACTCACACTGATACATTGTGACACGCCAAGTCACATTGAACTGAAGATGCACACTTATTTCTTTGGCAGGTTAACAAATAATTTAATATTATATACATAGTTACCATTCATGGTCACAGACAAATATATATGTATACTTTTTCTTGAACCATGCAATACTAATACATTAGTATGTAAAAAGTATGAATGTCACAATAACAAATAGTATAAACTAATCATATGGGGAGGACTTGAAGGTAGACTCCCATGTTGACAGTGACAGGCACCTGACATGAGAGGAGACCAGTGCAGTAATCAGTGCACTCCTTATCACACCTGCATTCAGGTGTTATCAGTCACTGTCAGAATGGAGCACTTGTAATAGCAGGCCATAAGTGTTTGCAGAACAGGCACATTGTGTGGCATTTTGTTAGACAGATGTATTAACTTATGTTTGATGGTTGACATATACACATATATTTTCAGGCATGAGAAAGTTCCGTGGTTCGTGTAGCTGATTTGGCCATTTCTGTGATTCTTCCAAATCTGATTTTTTTTAATATGGGGGGGCAAAACTGGTCAGAAATTGATAACAAATTAAATTATTGTGTCGATTCCTGGCGTAGATCCCATTTCCGACAGTTGTCCTTTTAAATGTAAGCCGCATTTATATTACCTAGGAACTTGAATCAGGGCACAGCTTACAATTCGCGCATGCCTACCATTGGAACACCGAGTGTCTATACTAGATGACCAAATAAGCACAATATTACTACGCTCTACATCAGAAATTCCCATTCCCATTGATAAGGTCAGAACCGGGAAAGTGTGGTACCAGCGGAAGGCCTAATGATTGGTCTATCTAACATATATTATGTCATGATCGGCCAATAAGCACAAATCTAGCAAACAACATTTTATTGACGCGGGTGTCCCCTGAACCCAGTGTGGTGGTCCCAGATTTGGCTGGCCCCAGATTCAGCTAAACCCATACCTCACATGGTATGGTAAGTTCCGCTTTTATCTGCTCCGACGTAGCATTGGTGACATATGTCATGCCCAGACCGCGTTTCCTCAAAACGTTTACAACACCTGCATTTTTATTTACAACTTGCGAATAACAATCATATTGGAATGCATGTTGTATTACTAACGGAAACTATTTTAGTAACAACGGAAAATCCTGGCCCGCTACCGTTGCGGTCTCATATTTGGTCGAATCTGGGACCACGACACTGGTCAAGGCTGTTTTAGTTATATCTTCGATAAGATAAGTCGAATTATTTTTAGTTTCCCTGTCAACATATTGGCAAAATGCCCGACAGTAGCCATGGATAATACAACTTTCAGCTGGTTGCCGGCGAGTGCCATAGTCCGTAGATTGCCGCAGCCGTAGGTCACTGATAGTCTTGAATATTCTTGGAGTTTTCATTCAAGTATCCTCGAATGTTTTTGAATTTCACTTTATGTTCTTGAAGAGTTTCATGAACATCAAGCACAATAGAGGCGAAGCAGCGAGGAAAGAATTATAGTAATATTTTGCAAATACAACATGGCTATAACACGATTCAGTAGATAACACATGAACTAGTAACGAACACAATCGTTCGATGTTGCCACTCAAACACGTGAGTCAATGAGACATGCTCTGTCGTTGCAAGTCTGGCTACTGGACAATCAGATGGACTCTTTCTTCGCATGTCTGGCTACTCGCCCGCTACCGTCCGTAGTGTTGTTTTTTATTTTGTTTCCATCATAGTATTTACTTTATAGTTGACATAATCGCCAAACTGTAACTAAAGGGTGGTTGCAAATTTAGATGTAAATGGTTTAGCGGACAATGATAATAAAACAGGGTCGGGAAAGATCGCCACGACGTGCAATGTTTAGCGTTCTGCACGATGCAATCTAAAAATAAATATGTCACATACAATGATCATGAGCTTGTGTGATTCTTCTAAGATTCTTTGAACATTTGTGGGTTTTACAATGAAAAATTATTCTTTTTTTGTGTTTTTATTTGTGCTGTGGTGTTTCAATACATCTACACATAAAAATGTATGTGTTTGAGATTATTGTAGTATGATTTAACTTGTTTGAGATTGTAAGCTAAATTTGAAGGTATATTACAAGAAAGCAGTCTAAAAATATACTAGGTTGCATCACAGACAGATGTCATTTTTTCTGAATGACCTTCTCCAATTAGCCACGTCGTGTGCAAATGTTCCTCGGAAGTAACTTGCCTCCTCTCACATGCTTCAATTTAAACATGGCGTAACATTGCTCAGTGTCAATAATTCTTACAATATCGCATCATTTTCCATCAGATCAGACAACATTTATTGTAGCTCTTTACAACACACACACACATCAAATTAAGGCACATAACATAATAATGTAAAGAGAACAGTAAGGGAAGAACATATAATGTTATATTCCATGGGTATTGGGATCCACATTCCATATGATTCTAAGCTAGCAGTGAATGTTCACAGAGCTTGCAGCTGTCATCTCTCCCCCCCCCCCATCCCACCACCTCTCAGCCCTGGTTGCTTCTGTGCATGGTTATTTTGGTTGATCAACATCAACAAGGGGGAAGTAATATACTTTTGTTCAGTATATCCCATCTGCACCACATTGCAATCAGTGTACTCAATTCTTACTGCACGCTAATCAGTATGACACTTTCTTTCTGTTTGGTAATCACCACGTCCCATTGTTACTACCTGGTAATCAGTATGCTCCATTCTTATTGGTGTTGATCAGTAGGCATCAATCTTACTGGCGATCAGTATGCCCCAAACCGCAGGGTGTTCTGCTTGGCAGTCAGTCTGCCCCATTGTTACATCTGGGTGGTATGTATGCCCCATTCTTACTGCTCAGTAATCTGGCCGAGTATGCCCCAATAACGTGCTGTTGCAAGACAGGCTTGCAGTAAATAGTGACCTGTCCCGTGTATGGCAATGAATCAAGTGTAATCTGCAGTGTCAGTGTGCTTACTCAGTGTCATGGCCTGGGCGTGTGCTGCTACAAATGATGAACACCCACAGCAACAGTGGGGTCAGACCACAATTTGATTAGCTAATCTTTATGCGTTGCTGTATATTGCAGTAGAGCCGGCAGACGGCTGTATGACCAGCATGCAACTCACTGTACCACCGCTATGTGTGGTAGCCGCAGGCTTCAGTAATGCCGGCAGCATTCTCTTTCCTTGATCGTATTTTTTCCGCCTGCCTTTACGTTCACCTTCAATTACCTGCCGAGCACTTGTTTTTAGTCTAATTTTCTGTAGATCCAGATCAGGTTTTTACATCTGCCTTTTTTCACCTTCAATTACCAATAGGCTACATGGTTTTAGCCTTTGATATATTTGTTTTTGCTGTAGTAGAGCAGTAGAAGTGGTCACCTTCATGTGGGATCTGTCACAAGGCCTGCGTTTGTAGATGGTGGCTGTGGGATTAGTCAAGAGAGAGTCAGTTTATTTTCTGTTTTCACAACTCAGTTATGCTGGTCTGTGGGATGTGCTGCTGTGATGCATGTTGTGTTCTAACTGATCTCCCCAGTGGCCTGGCCTGCTCATTCCGCGAGGTGAATTACTTTCCCTCTTTCATCCTGTGTGCATTGTGTAGCGTAGCGTGTGTGTGAAATGAAGAGTTGCCATGGTACTGTTGGTAGTCTGTGCAAGGCGTAGGTCTATGTAGAGACCCGACATTTGGTCAGGAAAAGCCCATTGTGGATGGTTAGAAAATTCATTGGAATTTGGTGGATAGGTAAAAAATAAGGAGCAAAAAGTCTTCCAAATGTTAAATATTGTTGGCTATGCTTTGAAAATTTGTGCCACTTGTGTTTATACTTTATTGATGTCATAATTGCATAGCTTGGTTGGCCTTTGTGTATGTGAGTTAACATGTACTCCAAGAAAGTTGTGACTAGCAAAAAACCTGCATAAACCATGCTGCTAGAATGCATGTGTGCACGTGTATGTCTATAATAACTATATACATTCATTTGTTTGTACCATACATCATTACATGTGAGATAAGATATCCCACCAATGCAGAAGTCCTACGGCTAGGCTCTAAATCTATATTCAACAAGACAGCTTTTCTAAACTACATACTACTATTATTACTACCGTACAGGTGGTCATGCTGTGTGTCTGCTTCCACGCAGTACAGGTGATATCAGCATGATGGCGTGGTTTTAATGATTTGTCGCTGGTGTCATTGTTGTGGTTATTACTGCTAGGTCAGGTTTACTGGTCATTGTTCACAGCTGGGAACAAATGAAGGCGGCTAAATTCACCTTCTGTAATTATTTGTAAGTGTAGCGCTTTCGACTGCGTGAATCAGGTGGCATATGCCTGCTGGCAGTCCAGGTTGACAGTTGCGATATAATCAGGGGCACTGGGCATGACTGTGAAACAATGGCTGTACCCTCATGTACAGGAACTGCACTTCTTCCAACCCTGAGGCACACACTCCCACCAACCTCGCTATCACTTACAGGCATAGATAATAGAACCTTTCTTTGTCTAGTATGTGTATGAATGACTAGGGGTGTGCCAGTGTTGTGACCAGAGTACTGGGCGCTCAGTCACGAGTATCTGTATGGTCCTGTTGTTTGGGCAGTTTGTAACTTAGACAGTCTACGTCCCTTCCCGTTTGGAAACAGCCAAGATCAGTTTGAGGAATTATCTTACACTGTTTTACTGCATTTAGGTAAGTTTAAGTTTAGGTCAGTTTACAAATAAGTAGATATTATGTAAGTATATCTGTTTGTATAATACATAGTGATATTGCTATTTTGTTCTGGTTTTATTTAGTACGCAACTCATGACAAATGTGTAAAGATAACTCTCTTATATAAAATAAAAAAATTAAAGTTAAATATAGTTGAACACCTACCTGTCTACTGATCATAGTAAGATTCTTTCTGCCACAGTAGACTTGGTAAAAAATTACAACTTTTGTATTAGCATTTGATAAAATGAACAAAACACTTGTAACATGATGGTACAGGCCTGCATCCATTCAGCAAATGTTCCAGTTGTATCGTAATTACAAAAACTTGTGTTTAGCCAGTGTCATACAAAACATAGTAAGGCAGTGTGAGCCTGGCTTAAAGATTATGCACACACTGCTCATATACCAGTATATTCACAGAGACAAACAGTTGGCGTATTGTTTTGTACATGTCGTACAGCAGTAGAAGAGTTGGTCAGAAGGCCTGAGGCAAAGGAGCCATGTAGCAAACAGTGTCCTATGTTAGCAGCATGTAGCGTATACAGCAGGCATTGTAGTAACAGGGTGTACCACACTAATGTCAGTAATTGCCCGGAAACGTTTGGTGCCCCTTGGTACCATGGCAATATATGTAGGTCAATAATTTCATGAAGTTACACATAATTGTCCAATGGGTCACTATGACAAGGGAATGGGTGCAGTCATGTAACTAATTCTGACCAATTATTGAAGGTAAATGCAATAAGAAAAAATTGTTTGTGCCTGGGCAGGTCCTTGAAAACTATTTACAAAGCTTAAAATTCTGTTTTAATAAATAAAACGACAGACAGCAACAATGTTATCAAATGTTATACTCCATAAGCTACTTTAAGGTTTCAAATATATGTTTTGTGTAGCTAACATGCCAAAGCGTAAGTTTGTTTTGGCATAAATATTTTTAAATGATAGCCTAGAGAAGCCTGGAAATGTAATGAATGTTATCTATGTACTATGTACAAACCATGCACTAGCCTCTTTATAGTAAATTGGATTTTTTTGTAAAATGCTTTTACATTTTGAAGATTCTTGAATTATCACAGACTATTAAATTTTATGTAAACGTTCAGAGGTAATATAAATTGTTTTTCTGTTGGTCTCAGAACTCCTGATACTTTTTACCTGCAAATATGCAAGTGCACATGTGTATGTTGGTTGCTGTGATTAAGGCCAGGTGTGTAAGTTGAAGTATATACTATATACAGGTATAACGACAATGTGGCCTCACAGCTTATAGCTAGCTATATCTGACAGGAGAAAGAATCCACAGAATCTCTGAAAAATGAAAAGCTGGAAAAAAGAGCAGCAGTAGTGACATCTGGTGGATAGAGTAGAAGTGAATGAGTTGGTTCTCATCAACAACTAAATTGCTATTACTATTAGATACATGGATTTCCCATACATGGAAGTGGGGTGTTGACATGCTAGTTTAAATAGAAGACAAAAATTAGGGTTTGTGAGGTTGGACAACAAGAGTTCAATTCTGGAATAGCTCTATCTCCCCCCCCCACAAAAAGACCTAGTAGAAACTAGACGGTGAGTCTGCAGTATCCCCTGGAATGAAAATGATGTCAAAGCTAGATGTTACAGGGATCTGTATTATATTATCAAGCTCTACAGTAAAACAATAATTACAGGTTTGACAACACCCACATATGCCCCACCCTAATAGTAAAACAAAAAGGAAACACTGGGTGTTTTCATGAGCACTGCAAAATGTCAATCAAAGAAAACAAAACATTTTAATTGAAGACTGTTTTTATAACCCAGATTGGGCCATTGAACCAAACATGCAATTTGTTTTGGATTTTTTATTTACAAACTTTCTACAGGGACAAATAGCCGTGGCCTATTTTGATGACACAGCAGAGTGACAGAGTAAGATTGTGACAGTGGCCTTGTGTCACAGGGCCACTGCGGATTGGCTCCAGCTGGACTTTGACTGACCTACTCTCTCAGGACACTCACAGCCATTGAGATGCTGGGAATGTTCAGTTTGCTGCTGGCTCTAGTTTGTGTGGCTGCACTGAGCAGGAGACAGTTTCCTGGGGTTGGGATTCTCCGTCCCAGGTAGGTCACGCCAGCTGGTCAGTGCTGACAGTTGCAGGCTGGGGGCGTGCAATCAGCTTGTTTTACACATGTAAACAGGCGTCAGTGGACACTGGAGCAGGTCTAGGGATCTACTGGGATTAGACTGGTCACCCTAGCCGCTGGTACTGGGAGTGCTGTGGCTGCTGTTTGGGCAGCTGTCCACGGAGTCATTTCACCAACGGGAACTGGGTTCTGTGGTCAGAATGATGGAGGATTGATGTCAGCAAAGAGATTGTTAGCACGTAGGTTAGGGTTCATGGTGTCAGAAGAGTAGTAGTAGGCTGACCTGGTACAGTTCGGCTCTGCAAGGCATGCTGGGTCAAATTCATTTGCATAATGTGTATTTCAGTATATGTAAACAGTGACAAGAACAATTGTTTTGCCTCCCGTCAAAGTGAATTAGACATTACACACACAGCATGTAAACATAGGGAATGAATCAGTATTCTATTCACAATGTAAATATAATTATAGATTCTTCTTCATTCTTTTCTTGCCTTTGTGTGGTTAAGGTTGACTGCAGTTTCTTTGGCTTTTTTACATACAAACACACACACACACACACACACACACACACACACACACACACACACACACACACACACACACACACACACACACACACACACACACACACATGC
This sequence comes from Ridgeia piscesae, assembly GCA_025642075.2. Taxonomy (NCBI): domain Eukaryota; kingdom Metazoa; phylum Annelida; class Polychaeta; order Sabellida; family Siboglinidae; genus Ridgeia; species Ridgeia piscesae. Next base: position 78,435 of record JAODUO010001162.1, on the reverse strand, counting down.
ATGCACGTGTGTACACATGCATGCACACACACACACACACACACACACACACATTCCTTACAGCTATGTGTGTGAGTTGACTTCTGCACTCGATGTGAACTGTGGCTTCTGGAGTGTGATGTCTGACGTCTGTTTGCAGGATTCGGAGGAGGACGACGACCTGGAGCAGTTGGTGGACGGTAAGTTACGTAGCTGTCTCAGTGTGCCAAGTGACGAGAGGCTGCTCTTGTCTTCCACCTCCTGAGATATCTGCTCAATTTACCACCTCGTGCTTGTCTAGTTTTTGCACCCAATTCTTTATATTACTATTGGTTCACAATTTAAAATTGGCATGCTGGATCAACATGTATATTCAGGGTACTCAGACTCGTTTGAACAGGTTCTTTCAGAAGTGAATTATAACGTCATGATTCATCAATATCTGTGAGTGAATCAGGGTTGTGCAGATCTCCAGGAATTGAAGGTGTTCCCTTGGTTGAAAACACATATTATCACCATATTAGAAGTTATTAATGTGTGATACATCCATCCCTTGTATTTTATGCATACCTAATGATGTACATGTAAAGTGGTACGATATGCAACGTAGAACTTCAGTGACCATCTATTTGTGATGTTAATAGGGTAATACAACCCACCACTCGCTAGATAGCCTCGCTTTGACACCCGCATTTGCTGGGTCATCTTACAAAGTGTGAACATTGTGTACCAGGTAGGTGGTGTGACAGGGAACCAGACACATAGTTGGTGGCATTGGTGTTATGTGTGTTAATACTTGGTGTTCACCATGCCTCATCAGGTAACCAGTGAGTGACCACTGCAAGTTGACCAAAGATTGTCACATAAACACACACTTTTGTCAGACATAAACCATTGATGGTTGATAGTCTTGGTGTAGTGTTGTCTTGGGCTCTAAGTAGTAGTAGTAAGAAAGCAGTTTAATTCCAACTAACATTAAACTGGTATTGGTGGGAAGAAAAGGAAACTCACAACTGATATTCGTTGGCTTTACAAAGAAAGATGTGGAAGTGAGAGGAACCAGAGACACGGGTGGTGGAGACAATGTTCCAGTACTATTGCTAATGCTGCATTCCAATCACCTTGTGTCTATCACGAATACCAATGCATGACCCTTATGTGACTCAGTTGCATAAATGTATTATATTGTGAGTATAAATATAAAAAGGACTAAGTTTTACAAACACGATAGAACCAATTCCTGAAATGTCAACATTTCTCAACAATAGTTTTGGTGGTAATAGTACAGAAACATTATGTGTATATCAGGATGGCATTGTATGTATTGGTGTTGTTACTGCTTATATATGACGTGAATGAACTAAGAATGGAATACACTATGGTTCCCTCCAGTCACCAAGTTTCCTGAAGTTCATGAAGATAGACGGAGATTTTCCCACAGTTTTCTGAGTGATTTAGCTTGATTAGCTATTGGGTAGTAGTTTCACCTAATTCAAGTGTCACAATGGATTCCACCCACTATAGATAGTTTAGATACATACCTTCTTTGGGCGAAACTCTCGCTGACCACTTGAAAGTTGTAGTATTTATTTATTATTGAACTTCAAGATAGGTGTCCCTTCAGTGGTGCACATGTCTGTTTTGAAGTGGACATTGAAATGACCAGTAGCATATGCCTTAATAGAGTATGACAATAACAACTATGCCATGTCGTATCAGCCCATGAACTAAATCTATGCCAGTTCTATTGTCATTCATGTTGGGAATACATATACAATAATTACCAAACGCTACTGTCCTATTTTACAACATATATTCAAAGTATTAAACTGTGTTATTGTTTATACTTCTCTGGTTAAGCCAAGGATGCAGATGCTCACTGACATGTTCACATTCCTAAGCATGCACAACTTGAATATTGTTTCAATAACAAACTGTGAACTTCTGTCTCATTATATGAGTCAAGTGAGAATATTTCTACTGAAGTCAGACCACATTTGCATTTTCCAGGTGACCATTATAACATTTCCTTCATGTCCTATTAAACTTGAAGATATCTGTTATTGATAATTTCACAGCATATTTACCATCCATAGACAGAAGTTCTGTGAAAAATTCGTGAAATTCTCACACCTCATGCTACCTCAAACTTCTTTCCAACCTTACACCCTCCATTTCTGCTTGAACCGCCCATGGATTGCCCCTGATTACATCAAGCAAAATTACAACTGTATTAATATGCAGAATTGCACCGACTGACAGCTGTCATAATTTGACAGTTGTGATGCCACATTGCACAAAAACATAATTTCTACTCACTCCACACTACATAACATGTGCTCACAGAAATTCAGACAACCTGCATAATGCTGTACTCTTTGGTCGAGTAATGGCGCATGAACACCTTATTGTGGTCTTACATCTACTGTTGATCACTAGGTGTCAGTACCGTGCCACTAACCATGTCCACTACAAAACATTACTAGAAAACGCATTGCTCATCACAGTATAATAATACACACTATACACAGCAAGTGTCCTCACAGTATAATAATACAGCAAGTGTCCTCACAGTATAATAATACACGCTATACACAGCAAGTGTCCTCACAGTATAATAATACAGCAAGTGTCCTCACAGTATAATAATACAGCAAGTGTCCTCACAGTATAATAATACAGCAAGTGTCCTCACAGTGATAATAATACAGCAAGTGTCCTCACAGTATAATAATACAGCAAGTGTCCTCACAGTATAATAATACAGCAAGTGTCCTCACAGTATAATAATACACACTATACACAGCAAGTGTCCTCACAGTATAATAATACAGCAAGTGTCCTCACAGTGTAATAATACAGCAAGTGTCCTCACAGTATAATAATACAGCAAGTGTCCTCACAGTATAATAATACAGCAAGTGTCCTCACAGTATAATAATACAGCAAGTGTCCTCACAGTATAATAATACAGCAAGTGTCCTCACAGTATAATAATACAGCAAGTGTCCTCACAGTATAATAATACACGCTATACACAGCAAGTGTCCTCACAGTATAATAATACACGCAATACTGTCACTCTGGCAGTTTATTCACATGTCTGACACCCACTGTCACTCTGATAGTTTATTCACATGTCTGACACCCACTGTCACTCTGATAGTTTATTCACATGTCTGACACCCACTGTCACTCATGCAGTTTATTCACATGTCTGACACCCACTGTCACTCTGGCAGTTTATTCACATGTCTGACACCCACTGTCACTCTGGCAGTTGTTTCAGACCACCCACACGTTACTTATGCTGTCAGATCAGTCTGGCATTAACACCTCCCGGTTTCCTTTCATCCCTGCAGGGAAGATGAACTCTTAGTCAGAGGTGCTTCACATACGGAGGTTCTGGGAAAATGTGGCAGATTGGGTGGGTAGGGATTATTGCGAGACATTTGTGTGTTGTTTCTGTGATGCTGATGGTTGAGGGAGGGAGGGAGGGGGGAGGGGTGGGGAGAGCATGGGAACTGGTGGCGATAGGCTCTTAAAATAATGGTTCATTTGGACAGCCCATTAGGAAGTGGAAAGTGGCTGAAATTGTCCAAGCTAACTTATAATGTTCTGTGACAGATGAGTAACCCATGTTGAATTTACTCTGGTAAGATGGCAGTATGTCATAAACTCATCTTTGCATCTCATTTGCCATAGAATTTAATTAACCCAGTGAATGCTTAATTTCTTACACCTATTGGCGAATAGTCAGGACAGGCACATTCTTACAGCTGGGCAAATGCCTGCATGCATAGATCTACCATAGATTGGTGTAAACAATAGTTGTGCTTTGTTAGTTATGCTGTTAAGCAGTGGTTGCTGGTTTGTAAATAGCTCACAAATGCAAACTTGCATTCCTCCAGCCACATGTCAGACCAGTGTCCACACCTTGAGGGCGGCCTACCTCATGGGAGGTGGTATTGTAAATGTGTTTATTATTTAGCAGCATCTACTTATTAACTGGTTCATATTAAAATCAGCTAAGTTATATTTACTTGTCATAGAACGCAAGAAATGTCAGTGTGTATGTCAATACATTTTAAAGTGTATGTGGTCAGATATTAATATCAGTTTGACCAACTTACCAACTTGTTTGGCACTTGACTTGGATTGGCTGTTGTACCCATTGTGTCTAGGCCGGTGTGTCTTGCATTAAAAAGAAACATAAAAAACAAAACAAAAATATCTATGGTAGTACGGTCGCACCTCATTATAACACGCCTCGTTATAATGCGCCTTGTTATAACGCGAATTGGATATAACGCGGTCAGTTATGGACCACAATTTCTGCCGCCAGGGGGGAAATGGGCGCTACAGCTATCAATAACGCTGTAATTAACTGTCACTTATTTTTATGAAGTCCTCATGTTTGTCTTCTACAGGTGTATCTAGAAACAATTTAATGATATTAAGAAATTTAACACAGAAGTACAACTGTGTTGCTGAGTTCATTATTTGTTGTGCCCCTGACTTCTGATCTGCCATCTGCCGTCGGCTTCGCGGCACCAATCCAATCGTTTTTCAAATTGGTCTATTGTGTAACTAGCGCTTGGTTTGTGTGGTGATTTCTTAAGTGTTTGTTTAAAACGTGACCAATTCCTTTGATTGCATTTAATCAACTTTAGGCACAGTAAATTTGGTGCAAAGCACTGTTTGTTTGCGCCGATATCAATCGCGTTTGTCTTGCTGTGGCTTCCGCGAACGGGCGCCGGCTTATAAATGGCAATTAAGTTACTTACGAATCGGGTGGTGACGAACAATAATTATGATACTGAAATGGCAGGCTAACAGTTATGTTTTCACTAAGTCTACGAAAAACATTTACTTGTGCGTAAATATATGAATTCCTCAACTGCATATGAACCACAGTAGCCTTGAATCACGGTGAATTGCATTATAAATCAGCACGGTAAATGTGCGATCTAAATTTATATTCTGAGATTGATTGAAAGATGAAATCAAGCCAATAGAGAGTGCAACTAGTATAGGTATTAATATATGACCGACTTCGACAACATGTCAATTCATTTGTGTGTTTCTGCTGCTGAGTTCAAGGTTATTTTAGACCGCGACAGCAGTACTGTGTCTGTGTTTAAGTGTGTTATCGCTCCGCCTCAGTTCGCATCGCCAGACAAGGCGTGTTGGCTCTGAATTTATTTCAAAACTGTACACCATTTGCAAGTTTTACTCAGTTCAACATTCGAATGTGTATATTATTTTAATGTAATACACATTTACGTTGGTTGTCAATGTCAATTAGTTTTATAAATCACACATAGACCATGCAACCAGCACATTGGCTTCGGTTGCTGTAGTGGCATTTTGGGGGTGGTGGTGGTGCCCCTGGCAGAATATAATGTATAACGCACCTCGTTTATAACGCGGTTCAATTTCGTGGACCCCCAACTATCGGGTTATAGTGAGGCTTGACATAAATGGGATTGGGTGAAAGGGCTGTGTTGGGCAGGGCAGGGTGGGGCAGGGTGAGGATGGGCGGGGCGGGGCAGGGCAAGGGAAGTAAAGAAGGACTGAAAGGCAGCAATGTTATCACAAGAAGTGGCAGATTCCTAGAACCTAAACTATGGCGCAAGTAGCAAGAACTGTTGACAGAATTAGTGTAATATCATGCACACAGCTGCTGGTGGTGTTGTCTGGTTTATATGACTTGATTCTGTGGTTGAACAAAACAAAAATGTTTATCTTTTAAAATAAATTTGGCAGACACCTGATAAGGATCAGCTATGTATAGATGAAACATTGCTGGATGCTTGATAAGATAAGCCAATGGCATCCTTGTCCTGTTCTCTGGAGACTGTAACTTTTGATGGCAATCTAGTTGATTCTGGTTAAATGTTGTCAAATCTGCTTTAACATTGAAATTGTATGGTTACTATGATAAATTCACGTTTTATGAAACTATAACTTAGTTAGGGAATGCAGTCTAACATAGTTTGTTAGAATAAAAATGTTAGCCCGATACAAGCAAACTGGACGGAGATGTGGGGCCACATAAGTATTGTCATACAGAGAAAGAACAAACTGTTTTATAATACAGGTAACTTAGGGAATGCAGTCTGACATGGTTTGTGTTAGAATACTTCTTGTTATAATGCAAACACTTCAGGAGTGATTGGGTCTTTTAGGACATTGGTCAGCAGTCAGTTGACCAACCTCAGGCTTACTGGCATTTTTCAGTTGTGTTGGACGTCAGCTAATTTCCTGGGAATGTCCAGGTCAGGTTTTACAAAACTGAACAAGACTGCCATACAGATCTATAAGACTGCTGTACAGATATATAAGACTGCCATACATATAATTAAGACTGCCATACAGATCTACAAGACTGCTGTACATATCTATAAGACTGCCATACATGTCAGATGACGTGGGCAGGGAACCTACTGGAGCTAGTGTCTACTCGTGAGGAGTTCCATAAATGTCTTATACGTCGTGGACATGACTCCCCTCATCAGATATATCTGCCAGCTTGACTTGTCATGCTCGCAACTAACATTTACATGTCTAGTCTGGAGGTCGTAAACATAGATGGCCTCTGTGGCTATTTGGAAATAGTAGAATTGAATTTTCTAGGCATTTGGAAACAGCATTTTTCCAGAGCACTGATGTTAAGAAAAAGTACAGTTGAGTTGTTCCAGTGCTGTCGTTCGTAATCACTGACGACTTGGCATATTTCGGTATGAATTGTCACACCTGACAATTATTAGTCGACCTGCCTGACTGGCTGACTTGTTGCAATGTGTATCAGCTCTGAAGATACACTCAAATGACAGGCCTCATAATACTTCCAAGAAATAACTATGTCATTTCTCACACAGTGCGTTTCAACATATGCATACTGCGGGGTTCTGTGGAATAGATTCACATAGAGGTTTAATACACAACCTTCTTAGCATTAACTTTATAAATTAGTTTAAATTTTACTTTAGGTGTCAGAGTGTTCATATGATATTGATAAATGCAGTGATATTGCACTTGTCTATACTAAAGATGCCATCACGAAGTGGCAGTGTAACCAAAGTTTTCCTTCTCTTAACGCATGAGGGCAGCACCTAAAAATACAGAGAAACTACTATGATTACCCGGTACACGTCACCAGCTCTGACAAACAGCTGCCTATTGTGAACAGTTACATATGTGCACTGAGCCGCCATCACTGCCACAGATGCCAGGACAGGATAACACCAGACACAGTGTTTTCTGTACATGTACTGACTTGTAACATTCCGCAGCAGTGTCCCCAGTGGTCAGCTGCTCACTTGACCACTGGCACTCACTTGTCAAAACAACGCTAGGGTCATGTCCAGTGCAACTGACCTGGTGTGGCCGAAGCTAATTGTGGCCAGAGTGCCGGTGGCGTAATGACCTGCAGTTATTGAGCCAGGTGACACTCATAACTCACCCACTTGCATGACTGATGCCTACTTCAAGAAACCACATTCTGCATACTTTTGAATGTGGCACTCACAGGCTCATGATGTCAAACTCTAGACAGCTTGGTGGCTTCACTTCTGACCTTACAAGCTGTCATGTTATCTCTTCCAGAGGGCACATAGTCTTACTAGTAATTTGAATGATGTGTTTACTAAACTACTTGTTTTGTCAGAAGTGCTGGCCATAGGTCTTTAAAGCTTGACCCAACAGCAGTAAGTTACTGCCATGGTCCTAGCTTCTGGTTGCAGAATGTTGAGATAACAGGGTTGGACGAGTTACCCTTATTTGTTATTACCCTGCAATGCACTCAGTTGGCCCCAGTTAAGGGGTGGACAAGACATCTAGTCACTGTTTCTGTGCCACATGGTGTGTTTATGTGGGGTGACCATTTTGTAGAACCTCTTTTTGGATATTTACACAGACATGGACTGAGGAATTAATATACAAACATGTTGCCAAGGAGAGTAAAATTAACATAGATGTCACCCACTTTTTGATGAAATCATGATAAAGATACTCTGTGAAACCATGTGAAGGTTATTCACAATGTTTGTCCAGGAAGTTCAGTAATAGGGTGTGACTGGGTGGGGGTGAACCTGTCTTATGACACATTTGGAGGCTTGGACTAGAGAAATAAGCACCACCATCCCTTATGAATATATTTTGGGTGCTCAAAATAGGTATCATTACTCATCAGTATTCTCAGTTGTAATCAATACATAATTTGTTTTACATTTATTTATCTTAAATTAATCTAGGAGAAAAACACATACCTTAATACAGTATATGACAAAAACGTATGAGATGACAGAGAGCAAGATTGACAGACACACAATGTTTATAGTGAACCTATGAGAAGGTCTAGTTGGTAGTACGGTGCTGTTGCCGGGCTCTCTTCCTTTCAAGTCTGGCCGGCTCTTTTCTCTCCTGGCCTGGAGGCTATTGCCAGTCTCACAGGCACTACACTGCTAATGCCAAGTGAAGCTTCTACAAGATCAGTCACATTCTATTGCTTGTTTCATGATTAGCACTGGCAAGTAGACACACCTTGTGAGTTTCTCTTGTTTGTAGTTTCTGTATTATTATTGATGCAGTACTAGGACAAACATCTACAGGGTTCAGTGTACGACCAAGCCACACTCCACAGGGCTCTGACTTGTGATGTAGGCCAAACAAGGATGTCATATGGCAGCATGTCTGCACTGTCCCTCCCTACATTCTGGGTGAGTGTAGATTCACCAAAGAATGTCACATGGCCATGACAGAATGCATGCACTGTCCCCTTAATACTTTCTATTGGTTGTAGGCTAGGAAGTTAGAACCAAAACCAAAGGATGTCACATGACAGAATGCTTGCACTGTCCCCTTAATACTTTCTATTGGTTGTAGGCTAGGAAGTTAGAACCAAAACCAAAGGATGTCACATGACAGAATGTTTGCACTGTCCCCTTAATACTTTCTATTGGTTGTAGGCTAGGAAGTTAGAACCAAAACCAAAGGATGTCACATGACAGAATGCTTGCACTGTCCCCTTAATACTTTCTATTGGTTGTAGGCTAGGAAGTTAGAACCAAAACCAAAGGATGTCACATGGCCATGACAGAATGCTTGCACTGTCCCCTTAATACTTTCTATTGGTTGTAGGCTAGGAAGTTAGAACCAAAACCAAAGGATGTCACATGACAGAATGCTTGCACTGTCCCCTTAATACTTTCTATTGGTTGTAGGCTAGGAAGTTAGAACCAAAACCAAAGGATGTCACATGACAGAATGCTTGCACTGTCCCCTTAATACTTTCTATTGGTTGTAGGCTAGGAAGTTAGAACCAAAACCAAAGGATGTCACATGACAGAATGCTTGCACTGTCCCCTTAATACTTTCTATTGGTTGTAGGCTAGGAAGTTAGAACCAAAACCAAAGGATGTCACATGACAGAATGCTTGCACTGTCCCCTTAATACTTTCTATTGGTTGTAGGCTAGGAAGTTAGAACCAAAACCAAAGGATGTCACAGGGAACAGAATGCTTGCACTGTCCCCTTAATACTTTCTATTGGTTGTAGGCTAGGAAGTTAGAACCAAAACCAAAGGATGTCACATGACAGAATGCTTGCACTGTCCCCTTAATACTTTCTATTGGTTGTAGGCTAGGAAGTTAGAACCAAAACCAAAGGATGTCACATGACAGAATGCTTGCACTGTCCCCTTAATACTTTCTATTGGTTGTAGGCTAGGAAGTTAGAACCAAAACCAAAGGATGTCACATGACAGAATGCTTGCACTGTCCCCTTAATACTTTCTATTGGTTGTAGGCTAGGAAGTTAGAACCAAAACCAAAGGATGTCACATGGCCATGACAGAATGCTTGCACTGTCCCCTTAATACTTTCTATTGGTTGTAGGCTAGGAAGTTAGAACCCAAAAACCCAAAAGGGAAATGTCACATGGCCATGACAGAATGCTTGCACTGTCCCCTTAATACTTTCTATTGGTTGTAGGCTAGGAAGTTAGAACCAAAACCAAAGGATGTCACATGGCCATGACAGAATGCTTGCACTGTCCCCTTAATACTTTCTATTGGTTGTAGGCTAGGAAGTTAGAACCAAAACCAAAGGATGTCACATGGCCATGACAGAATGCTTGCACTGTCCCCTCTGTGTTTTATTGGTTGTAGACCAACCAAGGATATCACATGACAGAATGTTTGCACTGTCCCCTCTGTGTGTTTTCATGGTTATAGACCAACCAAGGATGTCACATGACAGAATGTTTGCACTGTCGCCGCTGTATGTTGTATTGATTGTATACCAACCAAGGATGTCACATGACAGAATGTTTGCACTGTCCCCGCTGTATGTTGTATTGATTGTATATCAACCAAGGATGTCACATGACAGAATGTTTGCACTGTCCCCGCTGTATGTTGTATTGATTGTATACCAACCAAGGATGTCACATGACAGAATGTTTGCACTGTCCCCGCTGTATGTTGTATTGATTGTATATCAACCAAGGAAGTCACATGACAGAATGTTTGCACTGTCCCCGCTGTATGTTGTATTGATTGTATATTAACCAAGGATGTCACATGACAGAATGTTTGCACTGTCCCCGCTGTATGTTGTATTGATTGTATATTAACCAAGGATGTCACATGACAGAATGTTTGCACTGTCCCCTCTGTATGTTGTATTGATTGTATATCAACCAAGGATGTCACATGACAGAATGTTTGCATTGTCCCTCCATACATTCTATTGGTTGTTCCAAATGTCTGCATGCTGCCGACTCTGAAGTCAGCAACATGTTTATGATTATCAAGAGACCAGGGATGGCAGCATATTTATTACTATTAGCACTTGTGTGACTGGTGCTGGCAGTGTGAAGTGACCACAAGGTCAAAACTGGACATGTGACCTCTCACCTTTACGCAGACATGTTGGTAGTACCTAGTACTACATGATGCAGCTGGTGAGAAATGGTCTCTATTTTCTGACAGTGGTCGAACTTGGAAGTGGAGAAATAGGCAGGGTTAGGTGGGAAATGGTTTTGAAAACATCCAACCCATATCAAGTCCAGTGTTGTATGTGAGTGACCACTGCTATGTCAGAAGTTGTCTCTGTGGGTGACCAATGAGAGAGATCACGGGTAGACTCTGTGCAGCTGATATAATGTCTAGTTTCCAGAGACTGAAATGGAAGTATATGCAGTATACGTGTGAATTAGAGTATAGGATATATCGGATGTTTTGAGTTGCCCCCTACAGGGAATGAGGGGTATAGTTACTGTTACAACAAGTCTTCCATACACAGGCTACAAGCCAGAAGTATGCTGCTTATTCCCATTAACCCTTTCCCTTTCCACTGTCTTGTCTTGCTGTGACATGATACAATGTATACATTTCTGCAGTTGTAGCATATCTTATTATTTCCCATCATGTTTGGCAGACATGATATGGGAGTTTATTCATAATGTATGAGGCAGTGTGTTAGTACTGTAGCTTGTCGACAGGATGGGCTTTTTCAACACACAAAGTAACCTGTGAAATAACAACGCACGCGCTTCTAACAACAAGTACATGCAATGGTGGAAAACATAAATTATGCATATTTACGAAAATGGTGCTGCAGATGTATTCATAAGTATATTGTGCTGTTATAATTGTTATTGTGACTGTTCTGGCTTGTAGGCGGACATGTAGGCACGGTGTAGGGCATACGTCAAGTGTGAAGAGAAACTATATTATTAGTAATTCTTAACATGTTGAATATATCAAGGATAGGAAATATGAAGTAAGCAAAGAGGAATGAATGAGTGATGGGAGACGGAATGTGTTGAGAATGGAGGGTAGATGGAAACATGGTTGCTTAAGCACTGGTGTAGTGAGGAATGGTTGGAGCCATTAAAAGGGATGGAGTGGCGTGTTGGAAGGGTTCGTATGGAAGGGCTGCCATGGAAGGTTGAAGGGATTAGGTAGCAGGAATGCGGCCATGACATTTCCGACACCCCATCTGCCAGCTGGTACAGGCAGCGCACTTGTCCAATTTGGATTCCAGAAGCCTGATAACAAGTAATCATATGTGATCATAAATTAATGCCTGATTATGTGTCATTAGGCCAGTGCTGTAGACACAGACCCTGGTAGCCCTGGGAGCAGCCACTCCCAGGCAGGCAGGAATGTCTACTGGTTGACACAGGCACTCACAGTCTTTACTTGTCCCTGTCTCCTAGGGCAGGAAGGACAGCCAGACTTGTGTGTAGTTTGTAGTCAGTCTTTGTCGACCTTCAGTACTTTGCTTCTTGCACATATGCCTGTTGCTTAGCCGTGCTGCAGGTGCAACTATGGGAAGTAGTTTACGTGTAGAGGTCTAGGGACTGTGTGGGAATAATAGTCAACACCATTAACCCTGGACATTATTGTTAATACTGCCGTCAACAGCAGTGACTCCAGCAGCTGTAGCTGTGACAGCAGCAGTCTACATTTACTTGTCCATATTGCAGTTTGTTTAGTTATTGTTTATTCAATGTCAATACCATAAATATTGCAGCTATGACAATAGCAAGATGTTAGTAAGTTAGTTTTAAATGTAGTTTTAGTTTTTAATACTGCTTGCTACAGCAGTAGAATAATTTTAAAGGTTGAACATTGCATTTGTGCAGCTTCTGTTGCTGGATGTGTGTCTCTTCACACAGGGTGACAGTTACTTGTGGCGTTGCTGTGAGTGGCTCCATTTGGCCCGGCCACCCGGCGACCTGTGTGTGTATTTTATGAATAATAAAGTAATGTTAATAATAGAAGAGCGCAGTTGACTGTTACAGTGCAATCTAATCAGCCACATCTGTACACGCGGTCCACTGTTTGCTGCAGGATGTTTATGGTTCGCCTCTGCCTCTGCTATACACTATTTCAGTCTTGGTCTTTTTCCGTTATCTGCTGGAGGAAAGGTCACTTAGACTTCCATTTGACAGAGTGAGAGGTGGGTGTGTGTATGTCCGTGGTTCATTGAAACTGAGATTAACTGAAGCTAGCCCCAGGTTAGTCTCATTCACTTCCATATTTTGCAACTTTTTGGCAGTGAATGTGAACGTGTGTTTAACCTACTGTTTTTAGAACTAGGAGCTGGCCAGAGTGGTTTCCTGCACTGGTGGGCTGACCACAGGAGTGTTAGGGTCTCATGGACTGGCCAAAATAGATATTGAACTGGTGGGCTAATCATATAATCTTTAGGAACTTGTGGGGTTACTCATTAACGGTTAGACACACAGAATGTAACGTATAGTAAACTATTCCAGTGGTTGGCATAATTCTAGAGGATGTTTGATTTAACTGAAACAAGTTAGTATGTTTATGCTAATCAGCGACATCATTGACATAAGTACGACATTGTTTTATGTCAGTCTTGTAAGCAGATATGTAAGTATGGTACCAGTGCAGACATATGTGCACATAATTGGCACTTTGTCATCCAGACATAAAGTAAACAAATTGCAAACCTTTGTGGTAGATTTACAAGAAAATCTTTAAAAAAATAAACCTGCTAGCTTTGTGTTGAAAAATGTCAGTCATTTAAGTAACCGACACTTGGCCAGATGACCACTGTCTAGTGTATAATGACCATCATACTTAGTGCATGTTTACTGATTGGTACAAGTGTTGCTGATAAATAATGCAGTAATCAAACTAATAATGCTAGAGTGTGTGAGGAGACCATAGATCTAACTCTGTGGAGGAGACTGAGGACAGTATGAGGCTGAGTGGGGTGGGGGTGGTGGGGGGGTTTGAGAGGGGTTGGTTCCTGTTGTTGATTGGTGCTGGCAGGCAGTGTCAACACTGGCAGCACTCCTACTGGGGGACCCAGATCCAACACCACTCCAACACAGGACCCTTCACAACCATGCCTGTCTCGTGTTGCAGGTTCCAAGTAACCTTAGGTTCGTGTAGTACCTCAACCGTTTAAGGGTTTAATTCGGGTTGCCTATGGCGCGATGTAACATTGGTGTTTTTTGCCTGGGATGTGGACTTTGCACTGTTCCAAGCTCTCCAGGTTGGCTTGTTAGATCTCTGTAGTTGCTATGGTGGAACACTCTAACACCTTGCATGAGTGCCCCATTAGTTAGGTTACATAGCCCCTGTGAATGAGTGCCCATTAGTGGGGTTACATAGCCCTGTTTATGAGTGCGCTATTAGTGGTGATGATGTGGGTGTGTGTTTGTGTGGTTATGAATGCTCTGTAAATGGGGTTACATGTCCCTGTCTGTGATCTAACCTGGCATTGCATGAGCACCTCATTTATGAGGTTATACAGTCTTAGATATGGGCAGTGAGGGTTCAGGTTAATGTGGGTAATCTGGGTATACAGCACTGTGTATGATACACAGCCTGCAGGAGTGCCCAACCCTCTGGTTGCATAAGAGGCAGAGGTGGACATGTGACATTGTTGTCATTTCTGTGGTGACCAGATAGCAGTAGATGGAGGCAGGCAGGGTGACAGTCCACGGCTTCTGTGAACTGCAGCTCTCTCTAACCGCACTCACCAGCCAGCGCAGCCAGTCCCTCGCAGGCACACACAGCAACAGGGCGGAGTTGGCCGTCACACTGCAACTGGAGCAGCTCATTATAATTGATTCTGAAATGAGGAATTGTGTTGATCACATCAGCACTGCTAGCAGTGGTAAGCTGTAGTGAATGGCTGTGTCACTGTCCAGTAGCAGGTCACAGGACAGGGATACTGCGTGTTCTCGCTGATGAAGTCACCATCAAGTAGGACTGTCTGTCATGCTTGGAGTTATGTGGAGCACCGTTACATGAGTGTCGTTACTGTGATTGTTACACTGTTGTTACACAAGCGGCCCAGCAGTGTTCTCAGAAGGGGCCGGGTGATTCATTTTCTGCTCGGCCACTGAGTCAAGTGTGTGTGCAGTGGTATAAACTGTCTGTCAGTGACAGGCTTGCTGCTGCAGCTGGGGTGTTTCTCGATAAATGTGTGTGCCATTCAGCACTGCTGGTCACTTGGGTGGTGGTTATGTAGTGCGACCTACGTCTCGTCTCGCAGTCACTTCACTGTGGGAAAAAGGAGCACTGAAATCGGAGCATGCAGACCTGACTGACGGACAGTTTAGATGAGAGGTTTGATTTTCTCCCGATGATCACTGGATGGAATGGGTTAACCTGTGGAGACATGCTAGATTAGCAGTGCAATCCACCAGTTGTGTTGATCTGTCTGTGAGATGCTATCACACCCTCTGGTTGTCTCGGTGGCAGTCGTAGCTCACCCTTCACACAGCCACTCACAGACTGACATACCAACGTTGCACTGGAGACTGCCACGACAAGCGAAGGCATTCTTTGGTTTTATGTCAGGTTCCAATACAATGAGCCATAGAGCTGGATGCAGAGTTGTACGTCATCCAGATGACGTTGTGTTGATGTGATCGCAATGGAAGGCGCGTGGAGCCCCATGTATGGGCGATGTGTACAGCTCGTTGGTAAGTCTCACTATTGCAATCTGTGTTTTGGGCCAAGTATTTGAACATCATAAGCAATAGGCGAAGACCAAGCAAATACAAACAGGTTTCCCATGCCCACTTGCTTTCTTTCTCGGTCACCTCCTGTTTTGTTATTTAGTATTTTTAAAGAAAAGGAATGTTTTTTAACATATTTCAGTTCTAAAAAGATAATTAAAAAAATATATATTGTTAAATACTTTCTGTTCATGTATCAAACATGTCATACCCAGGTGAGGTGGGTAGTGAAGTGATATCAGTCAGCCAAAGTGAACACCTTGTGGTGTTATGGTGTCCATCTCCAAAAATAGCAATTACATCAATAGTAAACAGTGGCATCCTTTTTCAAAATTTCTACATGACGTTTTGGTGATTAGCACATCCACGTAGGCCATTGTATGGGCAATGATTTCTGGAATAGCTACTTCTAGAAAGGTTGAATAAAACTAGCTGGTGTTTCTAAACAGAACCACGCATTTTTTAAAGACTGTAAATGACTAAATGGGTGGAGAGACGAGGGACTGAGGGTGTGTGAAATATCAGTGGTACTCTGTGACATGCCATTAGATCAACTGACTTGCTCTGGGCAGCCTCATATTGATTGCCTGTCTGCTAGCTGGGACACCACAGGCAGGCACTACAGGCTGACAGACTGTAGCTGAGACTGCACTGAGACCTACAGACTGTACCACTCACTCACAGATCCACATACATCTAGACAGTAGACATGCAGACTGTATCATTGCTGTCACTGGTAATTGTACAGACGTCTAGACAGTAGATACATGCAGACTGTATCATTGATGTCACTGATAATTGTACAGACATCTAGACAGTAGATACATGCAGACTGTATCATTGATGTCACTGATAATTGTACAGACGTCTAGACAGTAGATACATGCAGACTGTATCATTGATGTCACTGATAATTATACAGACACCTAGACAGTAGATACATGCAGACTGTATCATTGATGTCACTGATAATTATACAGACACCTAGACAGTAGATACATGCAGACTGTATCATTGATGTCACTGATAATTATACAGACACCTAGACAGTAGATACATGCAGACTGTATCATTGATGTCACTGATAATTATACAGACATCTAGACAGTAGATACATGCAGACTGTATAATTGATGTCACTGATAATTATACAGACACCTAGGCAGTAGATACATGCAGACTGTATCATTGATGTCACTGATAATTATACAGACACCTAGGCAGTAGATACATGCAGACTGTATCATTGATGTCACTGATAATTATACAGACACCTAGGCAGTAGACATGCAGACTGTATCATTGATGTCACTGATAATTATACAGACACCTAGACAGTAGATACATGCAGACTGTATCATTGATGTCACTGATAATTATACAGACATCTAGACAGTAGATACATGCAGACTGTATCATTGATGTCACTGATAATTATACAGACATCTAGACAGTATATACATGCAGACTGTATCATTGATGTCACTGATAATTATACAGACATCTAGGCAGTAGATGCATGCAGACTGTATCATTGATGTCACTGATAATTATAGACACCTAGACAGTAGATACATGCAGACTGTATCATTGATGTCACTGATAATTATACAGACATCTAGGCAGTATACATGCAGACTGTATCATTGATGTCACTGATAATTATACAGACACCTAGGCAGTAGATACATGCAGACTGTATCATTGATGTCACTGATAATTATACAGACACCTAGGCAGTAGATACATGCAGACTGTATCATTGATGTCACTGATAATTATACAGACATCTAGACAGTAGATACATGCAGACTGTATCATTGATGTCACTGATAATTATACAGACATCTAGACAGTAGATACATGCAGACTGTATCATTGATGTCACTGATAATTATACAGACACCTAGACAGTAGATACATGCAGACTGTATCATTGACACAGACAAGCACTAATTCATTGCACCCATAAAGGCATAAACATTAAATTCCATTCAAACACACAACATTTATATAATAAATATATTTCATGTCCCTAATTCGGGAAAAGCATGTAGCCTGGTGATGATCTCATTCAGCTATGTCAGTAGGGTGAGGGCATCATTGCTACCGACGGGTAGTCTCTATGGATCTTAACAGGTATGCCTCTGTCTGCCTGGGCTAGAAGTCATCAGCCAGCACTGTAATAATTATGATTGCTATGTAAACACTCTGCAGGTGTATGCTAGTGGCAGGTAAAGGGTTAATGTGAGCTGCCTGCGCTGAGATGACAACTGCTGACTCAAGTGTCAGAGATCTCAGCTCTGTGCTGCTGCATTCTCCCCTTGTCAACCAACCACGCCATGGCAGCTGGCTGCTGATTACTTGGCCCTGGGCTGTGTCTTGGTATGTCTGGCCCGAGGCTGTGTTTGTTCCCGGCTCAGTCTCATATTGATAGTAATAACTGTGACTGTGTGGTGGTTTCTATCCTGTGCCAGCTCTCAAGGATCCTCTGCTCCGGTTCCCCTTCGAGTCGTTTCGTTTCGCTGCAGACTGGTGTGCACTGGTGAAGTAGGTGGTCAAACCTCTGGTCAGTGATCGCATGCTGGACTTTGTGAGCAGGGTAGAGATACATACCAAGCTTGGAGTCTCTTTCTGGGCCATGTGCCAGCTGAGTGGCTGTCCAGACACTATGTGGGTGCGTGCGTGCGTGTGTGCGTGCATGCACAATCCTGTGAGGGAAGGGAGTGAGTGGGTGTGTGTGTGTGTGTGTTGCCATGCCATACACTGGCCTGGTAGGATGGAGCCTAGCAGGCACCAGTAGCTAGGTTGTTACACATTCCCAGTGGCTGACTGTGGCTATATTGTTTTTATTATCCGTGGTATACGTAATTGACATTGTTATAGGAGTTGCATATTTTAACTCACCGATTTAGTCAATTAATTACTGAGCAATTAGTATCCTCTGCACTGTTGATCACCAAGGTTTGTATTGACATTGAATCTTCAAACAAGACAATGTTAATTAAATGTTTGTAGGAAGCATTTGTTAATAAAATTCTTCTTCTGAGTTGCAACATGGTTAGTGTGGCTGTGAATGCTAGAGGTGTCTTCTACTCTGGAGTTTGTGAAGCCAAAAAGTTAATGATTTTGGATCATGATGGTTCAGTGTGGCTCGTTTTTGGGTTGTCTGTGAACTTAGCAGGCCTGACAAGACCCAAGGAGGCAATGCTTAGAAGGACAGGGAGCCTGGGCACTGGTAATATGTTTGCACAGCATGTTATGTGGTTTTGAAAGTACCAGTGTTTATATCCAGTTGCACAAGTATTGAACAAATCATGTTATCTCCTCAACAAAACATTTTTGAAGCATTAAAAACATGCCTATGTTAAATTTGACCCAAAAACATGACACTCTTGCATAGATAGACTGCAATTCCATGCATCTCCAGGAAAGCAAATTGTTAGTGGCCCCGAAATCGACAGCACAGCACCACAGTTACTCATTTTCTCTATTGACATAAGGATTTTGTTTCTATACTCTCTATCTGTGTCTCTGCTGAGTCTACTCTCAACCACTTGTAGTAGGATGTCTGTCACTCTACTCTACTCTCAGTCACTTCTAGTAAGATGTCTGTCACTCTACTCTACTCTCAGTCACTTCTAGTAAGATGTCTGTCACTCTACTCTACCCTCAGTCACTTCTAGTAAGATGTCTGTCACTCTACTCTACTCTCAGTCACTTCTAGTAAGATGTCTGTCACTCTACTCTACTCTCAGTCACTTCTAGTAAGATGTCTGTCACTCTACTCTACTCTCAGTCACTTCTAGTAAGATGTCTGTCACTCTACTCTACTCTCAGTCACTTCTAGTAAGATGTCTGTCACTCTACTCTACCCTCAGTCACTTCTAGTAAGATGTCTGTCACTCTACTCTACTCTCAGTCACTTCTAGTAAGATGTCTGTCACTCTACTCTACTCTCAGTCACTTCTAGTAAGATGTCTGTCACTCTACTCTACTCTCAGTCACTTCTAGTAAGATGTCTGTCACACTACTCTACCCTCAGTCACTTCTAGTAAGATGTCTGTCACTCTACTCTACTCTCAGTCACTTCTAGTAAGATGTCTGTCACTCTACTCTACTCTCAGTCACTTCTAGTAAGATGTCTGTCACTCTACTCTACTCTCAGTCACTTCTAGTAAGATGTCTGTCACTCTACTCTACTCTCAGTCACTTCTAGTAAGATGTCTGTCACACTACTCTACTCTCAACCACTTATAGTAGGATGTCTGTCACTCTACTCTCAGTCACTTCTAGTAAGATGTTTGTCACTCTACTCTACTCTCAGTCACTTCTAGTAAGATGTTTGTCACTCTACTCTACCCTCAGTCACTTCTAGTAAGATGTCTGTCACTCTACTCTACTCTCAGTCACTTCTAGTAAGATGTTTGTCACTCTACTCTACTCTACTCTACTCTACTCTACTCTACTCTACTCTACTCTACTCTACTCTACTCTACTCTACTCTACTCTACTCTACTCTACTCTACTCTACTCTACTCTACTCTACTCTACTCTACTCTACTCTACTCTACTCTACTCTACTCTACTCTACTCTACTCTACTCTACTCTCAGTCACGTCTAGTAAGATGTCTGTCACTCTACTCTCAATGATTTTTAGTAAGATATCTGCTTCTCTACTGTCAACGACTTGTACTCAGATGTTCCTACCTTTTCTCAGTGATGTATAAAACACCTGTCTCTGTGCTGCAGGTACAAAGAGGAAACGGAGCAAGCTGGGAGCGCTGGAGCCAATGGACACAATCTTTGTGAAGCAGGTGAAGGAGGGTGGTCCCGCCCACAAGGCAGGGCTGCAGCAGGGTGACCGCATCGTCTCTGTCAACGGTGAGAGTGTCACCGGCAAGACATACTCACAGGTGATCGCACTCATACAAGAAAGGTGGGTGCAGTGGAGAATGTAGAGAAGATGCTAATGGTTGTGTTTGTTGCCATAATCTCCATTCTCTTCCCTGTGATCCCTTGGGGAGTGGGGACTGTGTTACATTCATTGCCTCCTCTGCCTCCCTTATGAGTTCCTTCTATTCTCCCATGTTGCCATAATATTAATTGCAGCATACAGTAAGTTATGAAACTACTTTAGTGAAAATCAGTTGTCAAATATGTTGTTTAGTTGCAGCATAATTCTAGTTTACATAGAACACACTGTAAAGAAATACATCTCATTTAACACAGATTGCAGTAACCTCAATACATAGCTAGTAACATTTAAACAACTATGTCTGATTTCAACTGCATTAGCAAAAATTCCCCTCAGATTCAGCCAGTCAAAAACACTACATTTCACAAAACATTAGTGACACAATTAAAAATGTTCACAAGTGAGCTAGCATGTCATGGATACCAGAAAGGTTTACTTTTCCACCAAGTAAAAACAAGAAAACGGAATGAGCAAGAGTTCAGTTGAGCCATAAACTTTCAACATTGTCCTTTGTCACTGATGTAGATGTATCTACATCCACTGTTAGGACAAGTGTCAGGTGCCAACGGGCACACACTAGCGCAAGTGTCCTGTGGTATGTGAGACGTGGGTACATGACGTCTGGCAGTAGTCCAACTGCGCTTACTTAAATAGAACTTTACATTTAGTCAATAATCCTTGGATAACCGTAGAGGGGGAGCAACAGAATTCCCTGGTAGAATGCCAGTTGGTCGAGTGAGATCACGTTCATTAGTCACATCACCGTAGGTGTAGACAAGTTGTCTAATGTTGTCCAAATACCGGACATGGTTCAATTTGGCCTCGCACGCCAATAGTGAGGCCATGCCAGGTGGACGCACCAACTAAGCTGCCATTTCCTCTCACCAGGTGGCGCTACTTGTTGCCCGCTGGCAATGTTGTTACAGTGTCATAATGTGCACGTAGCAGACACAGCAGGATTACTGGAGAGACTGACTAGAGGCAGATGTTGTCTCCAGCACATTCCTAGTGGGTGTCTTACATGCTGCCTGCAGATAGAGATCCTTAGCAGCGCACTCGGACACGTCTCCTAGTGCGGCATTCTCTACACCACTGCCACCGCGCGGCCCCAGTGCCAGTGCACACTACCTCACCCTGCATGGCAACCCATCCTGCTCAACAATCACACCCAGGTACACAGGAGTGTGATGCTGCAAGGTGGCAGTCAGGATCAGGTTTGAACCTGTGAGGTAGTGCTGAGGATGAGGTTGGGAACCTGTGAGGTAGTGATGAGGATGAGGTTGGGAACCTGTGAGGTAGTGATGAGGATGAGGTTGGGAACCTGTGACGTAGTTATGAGGCTAAGGTGAGCACCAAAGACATGAACCACACCTGGCCTCCTACTTGTAATTGTCTTTTTGATTACATTGATTAATTTTAATTACCAGTGTCCTACACAAAAAGGCTCATCCCTAAGTAAACAACTCATTGTTAAGTAAACATAAATTTGAAGAGTATGGACATCTAAAGTGAACCAGAAGTCCTGTTAATTTTATTATTCTCAAACCTCAGCTAGTTGAATTTTGTATAGGCAGTGTCAAATTTTTTACCTGTTTTTTTCTGCCATTTAGTTGCTGGTGATACCATGGTCTCAATAACCTAAGACAAAATGGGATGCTGACCAGACAGTGGTGTACCAGTACAGGTACCAGGGATAGTGACCCACAAGACAGTACACTGCCCTAGAGGATGTAGGCTTGCAGCAGTGTGGGAAACACATGTGACATAACTGCTTGCTGCCTGACTGGGCCTGGCAGTAGGTGGGAATAGAAAGCAGCACCTTGGACAATGAGCACCAGCCACATACATACTGGCTACAGCCCTGTACCAGGCACAGTCCCACTGTCTGCCGCAGTCGTCTCACTCATACACATGGCAGGCACATCCTGCACTGACTCACAGGCCACCTGTAATTGGTTCAGACAGACCAAAATATATATCAGTGTCAGCAGCATGTGGCACATGGTGCCATCAGCAGCAGGTTTGAAAACTCTCATCGGCCCAATATGGTGATTTTTGTAAGGTTCAGAGGCTTTCAGATCTTAGGACAGGCTGCAAACA
Source organism: Ridgeia piscesae (assembly GCA_025642075.2). NCBI lineage: Eukaryota > Metazoa > Annelida > Polychaeta > Sabellida > Siboglinidae > Ridgeia > Ridgeia piscesae. The sequence goes on along the minus strand of JAODUO010001162.1, from coordinate 55,858 downwards.
TGCAGAATTGTGATGATTGGTGGCTGATGAAGGTGTTGTTTTATGTCAGTAATCATATCATGGTTATATTACATTTAATTAAACATCAGACTTGTTTGCAAGAAATGTTACCATACTGGAACTGAAGTATTACGTCAGTAGCGTAGTTTTAAATGAAGCCTTTGAAGCTAGTCACATACCCAAGTCAGTCTTTGCACAACACTTGGTCATGGGACGTTTGGTCACATGACATTTGGTCACATGATGTGTTGTCACTAATGAGACATGAGGTGATGTAAGAGTGGACATGTCACAGAGTGGTGTGTGGTCTGGCTGACTGCTGGGTGGATCACTTGACACTTCGGCAAGACCTAACTACAGAGCAGTGCAGCCTGAACATTCATCAAAGTATCGCATTTCTCTCACATAGTCTTCCTTTTTCCATCTTAATGCAGTCGTCTTGTTTTGGCACAGCTGCACTCTCCAAAGCATCAGTTGTGGATCACTTACAAAATACAAATACATGTGCATCATGGTGCAAATGGTGGCTTGTCTTTGTACATTGAAATCTACCAACAGCATGTTAAATAAAGGAGCTCTTTGATCTCTACAAAGAATTGTCAAAGAGGACCTTAGCATTTCCTTAATTAATTGGGCAACAGGATATGACTAGCTCTTCATGATGATCAGTTTATTACACATTAGAAAAAAGTTCTTTCAGACACCAACTTGACCCATGTTCTTGTACACAACCACCTGATCCATGTGCTTGTACACGACCACCTGATCCATGTGCTTGTACACGACCACCTGATCCATGTTCTTGTACACAACCACCTTATCCATGTGCTTGTACACGACCACCTCATCCATGTGCTTGTACACGACCACCTCATCCATGTGCTTGTACACAACCACCTCATCCATGTGCTTGTACACAACTACCTCATCCATGTTCTTGTACACAACCACCTCATCCATGTTCTTGTACACAACCACCTGATCCATGTTCTTGTACACAACCACCTGATCCATGTTCTTGTACACGACCACCTCATCCATGTGCTTGTACACAACCACCTGATCCATGTTCTTGTACACAACCACCTGATCCATGTTCTTGTACACAACCACCTCATCCATGTTCTTGTAGACAACCACCTCATCCATGTGCTTGTACACAACCACCTCATCCATGTTCTTGTACACAACCACCTCATCCATGTTCTTGTACACAACCACCTGATCCATGTTCTTGTACACAACCACCTGATCCATGTTCTTGTACACAACCACCTCATCCATGTTCTTGTACACAACCACCTCATCCATGTTCTTGTACACAACCACCTGATCCATGTTCTTGTACACAACCACCTGATCCATGTTCTTGTACACAACCACCTGATCCATGTTCTTGTAGACAACCACCTGATCCATGTTCTTGTAGACAACCACCTGATCCATGTTCTTGTACACAACCACCTGATCCATGTTCTTGTACACAACCACCTGATCCATGTTCTTGTACACAACCACCTGATCCATGTTCTTGTACACAACCACCTGATCCATGTTCTTGTACACGACCACCTGATCCATGTTCTTGTAGACAACCACCTGATCCATGTTCTTGTACACAACCACCTGATTCATGTGCTTGTAGACAACCACCTGATCCATGTTCTTGTACACAACCACCTGATCCATGTTCTTGTACACAACCACCTGATCCATGTTCTTGTACACAACCACCTGATCCATGTTCTTGTACACGACCACCTGATCCATGTGCTTGTACACAACCACCTGATCCATGTTCTTGTACACACCACCTGATCCATGTTCTTGTACACAACCACCTGATCCATGTTCTTGTACACAACCACCTGATCCATGTTCTTGTACACAACCACCTGATCCATGTGCTTGTACACAACCACCTGATCCATGTTCTTGTACACAACCACCTGATCCATGTGCTTGTACACAACCACCTGATCCATGTTCTTGTACACAACCACCTGATCCATGTGCTTGTACACAACCACCTGATCCATGTTCTTGTACACAACCACCTGATCCATGTGCTTGTACACAACCACCTGATCCATGTTCTTGTACACAACCACCTATCCATGTTCTTGTACACAACCACCTGATCCATGTTCTTGTACACAACCACCTGATCCATGTTCTTGTACACAACCACCTGATCCATGTTCTTGTACACAACCACCTGATCCATGTTCTTGTACACAACCACCTGATCCATGTTCTTGTACACAACCACCTGATCCATGTGCTTGTACACAACCACCTGATCCATGTTCTTTTACACAACCACCTCATCCATGTGCTTGTACACAACCACCTGATCCATGTTCTTGTACACGACCACCTGATCCATGTGCTTGTACACAACCACCTGATCCATGTGCTTGTACACAACCACCTTATCCATGTGCTTGTACACAACCACCTGATCCATGTTCTTGTACACAACCACCTCATCCATGTGCTTGTACACAACCACCTGATCCATGTTCTTGTACACAACCACCTCCCTCATCCATGTTCTTGTACACAACCACCTCATCCATGTGCTTGTACACAACCACCTCATCCATGTGCTTGTACACAACCACCTGATCCATGTTCTTTTACACAACCACCTGATCCATGTGCTTGTACACAACCACCTGATCCATGTTCTTGTACACAACCACCTGATTCATGTTCTTGTACACAACCACCTCATCCATGTTCTTGTACACAACCACCTCATCCATGTGCTTGTACACAACCACCTCATCCATGTGCTTGTTCACAACCACCTCATCCATGTTCTTGTACACAACCACCTCATCCATGTTCTTGTAGACAACCACCTGATCCATGTTCTTGTACACAACCACCTGATCCATGTGCTTGTACACAACCACCTGATCCATGTGCTTGTACACAACCACCTGGTCCATGTGCTTGTACACAACCACCTGATCCATGTTCTTGTTCACAACCACCTTATCCATGTGCTTGTAGACAACCACCAGATCCATGTGCTTGTTCTTGCAGTGGCGCCTCCTTGAAGCTGCTGGTGGTACCAAAGGATGAAGATGTTCTTCAGATGGTGAGTGCCGACCATCACATCTTTTATTCATATTTTGCTTCTTTTCAGTTGCAAGCAACTTTATTGGCATAACTAATACATAAAATATCTCTTCAGCCTGCTTACTACATTCAGCATGAATGTAATGTAATGTAGCTCAATACAGTTCTTCTGGAGATAAAAATTATACTGTCTACAATTGACAAAGAAGGGACTCGAGTCATATTGTGATGTTAGTTTGTTGTTGCATACATCGACAGTTCAACAGGTGATGTATTCTGTTTTGGCTTTTGAAACTGCATAGACAAAATAATATTTTTGTTGGATTAGACTTTCAATCTGTTACATTAATTTAATCGCTAATAATAAAACAGAAACTTACAGTTGCAATCCATCTTCATTGGTTGTATAGAGTGGTTGTTCTGGTATGTAAGCTAGAATCTGTTATGTCCTGCAGGAATGTCTACAGTGAGACTATCACTTGTGGTGGAAGGTTGAGTCATATTGAATAGGTTTGATGTAGGTAGGTGTGACTGATGGTATGTGCTGTATGTTTGCAGGCCTACCACTCATCCGCCTACAACCACGGCAAGCACCCCTACAGGGGCAGTGCAACTGACATCCCCTCACCCCCGGGTCTACACCCCTCAGACCTACCCCAGGGAAAGCCGCCCTTGGCACCTCGTTTCAAGACAGAGCTCCAGTTGTCAGCCGGAAGTGTAAGCGGGGCGAACGTCTCGACTTCCAGTGAGAATACGACTTGGGGCACGGACGCTCGTGTTCCTTGTTGTCACATGACCAGCATGAGCAGCACAACACCACCACGAGACACCACATTTCGGCACACGGGAAATGTAGCATATTTGCCAGCAGATGGGGCCACTAGGCATGACATTTCCGTGACTAGTGCTCCACCGCTGGTTCCCATAAGGACATGCTCAAAAAACATCACCCTAGCAAACCTGCAGGCATCAAGTCACCCACGTAGTGGCAGCACTTGTAGTGACGGCAGTGTGAAGTCGTCGCATACTGTGATGTGTCCGCGCAGTCACACTGACACAAGATCAACGTCTCATGAGAACTTGCCGCGCCACTACGGCTCCCAGGAGCGTCTGCTGCGAACATCAAATGAGAACATCGGAAGTCGGGCAGTGTCACGGGCGTCGTCGCATCTGTCGCACTCGTCCGATGACCTGCTGAGTCGCGTGTCGCCGGGGACGATGGCCACGGCTGCAGTTGCACAGCGCAAGGCTCGCACCATTGGACCGGTCAACTGTAGTCAGAACACAGTCGCAAACCGCACCGCCGTCCCCTACACCCGCTCACACACTACGCTGTCGCTGGTCACCGCGCCCACAGCCACAAATGCAGGTGTTGTGATGGTGAGAGACAACCACAACCACAACCACAAGGAGGCGGCGTGGTGCCGCAGCAACTACTATTACACTCCGCGGGCTGCGACGGCTGCTGAACCAACGCGAATGCAGCTAACAAGTAACGGAGGATATTATTCGTGTCGTGACACAGACCGGATGTGTTGGAGTGGGAGTGATGCGCCAACGACGTACGGCCTTGCTGTCAGTTACTCCAGCGAGAACACCCGCAATGTTGCAGAATTTCCAAAGTCATACTCGACCGATTTTGAAGCAGGTCATTCCCAGCATGCCACTGAGAGTGGCACTAATCGACACTCGGTGCCTGCGTCAAACGATCGTACTCAGCCGATTAATCTTGTGACTGAACGAATGAAGAAGTTTGAAAGCATGGACAGTGTCGACAGCAACAGCAGTGTAGGTAGCGCCACCAGTGGCAGCGGCAGGTACCAAAGTGATGCCCCAAAAGTGCCGTCCCGTCGTTTCGGCTGCGACAGTGTTGCTACGAGGGCGGCGCAGTACGAGCACCTGGTGTCTGATGACGACGAGTATACACAGCAAGAACAGTCACCGGTTGCTAGGCAACATGCGCCAGAGTCATTTCCACAAATGCAGCAAAAATCCGGTGACACCAATCGTGCTGGGACAAAGCCAGCAACCATTAATATATACTTCCGCAGTGAGTCGCCACAGCATCCCATCATGCAGTTGGACCGATCACCCTATCGGCCCCGCGCGGCCTCACACTCTCCACACGGAGCCAACAGACGGAGTCCCCGACTGCAACTGACCATACAAAGGCCATCGTCTGAGTCGGTGCATAGATTCGCCATGAGACAACCGTCCTACCTGTCTGCAATACATTCTCCCAAAGGTGTGTATCACTCATGTAGCCATGTCCGTATATGCGTACTTAGTGTCTTTGTACCCTACTGGCATGTGCAGTATGTCCTATTTTTCTATGTAATTTTATACAATTATGTGAGTAATATTTCGGTGGCTGTCGGTTATGTTGATCACACTGACTGCTGCTAATGACTGGGTTGACACTGTCAAGACAACAGTGTTCACACAACTGCTCATATTTATGACAGTAAACTTTTTAAGTTAACATTTCACAAGTAGCAACACCAGTGAAACATTGGTAGGCTTCAGACAAAGCCAGTCATTTCTTATATCTTTACCAAAGTATATGCCAACTTGAGCAAACAATGCATTACTTTTAAGTTTTAGTCATTTATTACCAGAAATATAGAACTAGAACACAAAAAGGCCTCTGAAAAATAAGCAGAAAATGGTTGGTGACAGCTTTAGACCACTTTTGTGTGGGCACTGGGCTGTCTACCTGGGGTGATTCACGGTCAGTGAATGTGTGGGCAGACACAGTCACTACACCCAGGCAGTAGACCCAGGCAGTGAAATGTGTGTTCGTCATGATTAATTTTTTGCTATATTTTGAACTCAATGTTAACATGAACCACATACACGTATAATCGATGTACAGGTTTTCTATTTATATTGAACTTTTCTGTCAACTGCTTATGGGTATAAAGCATCTTTGATCAACTGGTGTAAGTTGTTTTGCTAGGAATAAATGTTGGGTATGAATCACCAATGGCATGCAACATCTTTTGTGACAATATCAGATTATGTAACCATATGGTCTGCGCAACGGACTTGGATATTTGCCAGTCTTTCTATTCAAATATCCTTCATATTTTAAAAAGGAGGTTGTCCCTTCCTTGTGTTTTGTGTTGAATAAATGTCTTAAAACACCAATATTTTGTAGGTGCCCTACCTACCAAATTGCATTTAATAAGCGAAATGTATTTGCCATTTGAAATACTAGTCTGCAAAAATAAACAAAACATAAAAATTACAAAACCTGTACATGTATAATGAATGTTGTAAAACTCTTTGGTGTCTAGTGACAACCCAGTATTCCCATACCCAATAAAAACCTTTTGAAGAGAATGTTGTGTTTTTATGGCTACCATCCATGTGGACTCTGGGCCAAGGAACAGATAGCCAACCTTGAATGTTTAGGTGTAGTTGACTAAGGCCCCACTGGGACTGGTGCATGTACCAGTTCCTACCATACCTTTCATGTGCAGTCAACTTTGCATTGGGTTGATTCAGACTTCTAACAATTGAGTCAACAACAGCAACAAGTGAACCATTCTATTGTGTGCATAATGATTCAAACATTTTACTAGTTTAATTATCTTGGTTTTGTATAGCTCCAGTTTCCTAATTCTCTTAGTACTCCGAGTGAAATCTTACTGACTGTGCATTATAACTTGTAGTGTGTTGCCAAGTGACGGCTGCTGTAGAGTTGCTAGGTGTTCACTGTGACAGGATAAGTGACGGCTGCTGTAGAGCTGCTAGGTGTTCACTGTGACAGGACAAGTGACTGCTGCTGTAGAGCTGCTAGGTGTTCACTGTGACAGGACAAGTGACTGCTGCTGTAGAGCTGCTAGGTGTTCACTGTGACAGGATAAGTGACTGCTGCTGTAGAGCTGCTAGGTGTTCACTGTGACAGGACAAGTGACTGCTGCTGTAGAGCTGCTAGGTGTTCACTGTGACAGGACAAGTGATGGCTGCTGTAGAGCTGCTAGGTGTTCACTGTGACAGGACAAGTGACTGCTGCTGTAGAGCTGCTAGGTGTTCACTGTGACAGGACAAGTGACGGCTGCTGTAGAGCTGCTAGGTGTTCACTGTGACAGGATAAGTGACGGCTGCTGTAGAGCTGCTAGGTGTTCACTGTGACAGGATAAGTGACGGCTGCTGTAGAGCTGCTAGGTGTTCACTGTGACAGGATAAGTGACTGCTGCTGTAGAGCTGCTAGGTGTTCACTGTGACAGGACAAGTGACGGCTGCTGTAGAGCTGCTAGGTGTTCACTGTGACAGGATAAGTGACGGCTGCTGTAGAGCTGCTAGGTGTTCACTGTGACAGGATAAGTGACTGCTGCTGTAGAGCTGCTAGGTGTTCACTGTGACAGGATAAGTGACTGCTGCTGTAGAGCTGCTAGGTGTTCACTGTGACAGGATAAGTGACGGCTGCTGTAGAGCTGCTAGGTGTTCACTGTGACAGGACAAGTGACGGCTGCTGTAGAGCTGCTAGGTGTTCACTGTGACAGGATAAGTGACGGCTGCTGTAGAGCTGCTAGGTGTTCACTGTGACAGGATAAGTGACGGCTGCTGTAGAGCTGCTAGGTGTTCACTGTGACAGGATAAGTGACGGCTGCTGTAGAGCTGCTAGGTGTTCACTGTGACAGGATAAGTGACGGCTGCTGTAGAGCTGCTAGGTGTTCACTGTGACAGGATAAGTGACGGCTGCTGTAGAGCTGCTAGGTGTTCACTGTGACAGGATAAGTGACGGCTGCTTTTTAGGAAGGGCTGTTTTAGGTGTTTTCACTGTGACAGGATAAGTGACGGCTGCTGTAGAGCTGCTAGGTGTTCACTGTGACAGGATAAGTGACGGCTGCTGTAGAGCTGCTAGGTGTTCACTGTGACAGGATAAGTGACGGCTGCTAGGTGTTCACTGTGACAGGATAAGTGACGGCTGCTGTAGAGCTGCTAGGTGTTCACTGTAACAGGACATGTGACGGCTGCTGTAGCTGCTAGGTGTTCACTGTGACAGGATAAGTGACGGCTGCTGTAGAGCTGCTAGGTGTTCACTGTGACAGGACAAGTGACTGCTGCTGTAGAGCTGCTAGGTGTTCACTGTGACAGGACAAGTGATGGCTGCTGTAGAGCTGCTAGGTGTTCACTGTGACAGGATAAGTGACTGCTGCTGTAGGGCTGCTAGGTGTTCACTGTGACAGGATAAGTGACTGCTGCTGTAGGGCTGCTAGGTGTTCACTGTGACAGGACAAGTGACTGCTGCTGTAGGGCTGCTAGGTGTTCACTGTGACAGGACAAGTGACTGCTGCTGTAGAGCTGCTAGGTGTTCACTGTGACAGGATAAGTGACTGCTGCTGTAGAGCTGCTAGGTGTTCACTGTGACAGGATAAGTGACTGCTGCTGTAGAGCTGCTAGGTGTTCACTGTGACAGGATAAGTGACTGCTGCTGTAGGGCTGCTAGGTGTTCACTGTGACAGGACAAGTGACTGCTGCTGTAGGGCTGCTAGGTGTTCACTGTGACAGGACAAGTGACTGCTGCTGTAGAGCTGCTAGGTGTTCACTGTGACAGGAAAAGTGACTGCTGCTGTAGAGCTGCTAGGTGTTCACTGTGACAGGACAAGTGACTGCTGCTGTAGGGCTGCTAGGTGTTCACTGTGACAGGACAAGTGACTGCTGCTGTAGAGCTGCTAGGTGTTCACTGTGACAGGACAGGTGACTGCTGCTGTAGAGCTGCTAGGTGTTCACTGTGACAGGACAAGTGACTGCTGCTGTAGAGCTGCTAGGTGTTCACTGTGACAGGACAGGTGACGGATGCTGTAGGGCTGCTAGGTGTTCACTCTGACAGGACAGGTGACTGCTGCTGTAGGGCTGCTAGGTGTTCACTGTGACAGGACAGGTGACGGATGCTGTAGAGCTGTTAGGTGTTCACTGTGACAGGATAAGTGACTGCTGCTGTAGAGCTGCTAGGTGTTCACTGTGACAGGACAAGTGACTGCTGCTGTAGAGCTGCTAGGTGTTCACTGTGACAGGACAAGTGACTGCTGCTGTAGAGCTGCTAGGTGTTCACTGTGACAGGATAAGTGACGGCTGCTGTAGAGCTGCTAGGTGTTCACTGTGACAGGACAAGTGACTGCTGCTGTAGAGCTGCTAGGTGTTCACTGTGACAGGACAAGTGACTGCTGCTGTAGGGCTGCTAGGTGTTCACTGTGACAGGATCAAGTGTGGTCCTCAAACCTTGCTGTGTCACTCTTGTCTTTCTTCCACGGGTTTCCACTTGAAAGGATGTAGTGTAATTAGGTCACTGGAGGAATGTTTTATCTGCCCTATATAAAGTGCATAATCTAAGCAACTCCTTGCTTGGTGTTAAGGACTTAGCAACATCAAATATGCAAACAGTGTACATAAAACAGTTATGTTGCCATGTCAGGAACGTTATTTTAAATGCTCGTTTGAGTCCTAAATGATACCGTAATCTTTTTTGAAAAAACAACTTTTATGTGGCATCTTTCTTCAGGAAAGTCATTAATTGATTGGTTTTGCCTAGAATCAGTTGTGGCCGTTAGCCAAAGCATGTTGTCACAAATAGATTTTTGGAACAGAACTTCGAGATATTGTCTGTGGCCCTCATTCGTGTGTATGACAACCGTTCATGTTTGTGACAGTGACAGTTGTTCATGCGTATGGCAGTCTGACAATCAGTCCTGCGTATGGATGTCTGATAGTCATGTTTGTGACAGTCATGTTTGTGACAGTCTGACAGTTGTTCATGCGTATGGCAGTCTGACAATCAGTCCTGTGTATGGATGTCTGATAGTCATGTTTGTGACAGTCATGTTTGTGACAGTCTGACAGTTGTTCATGCGTATGGCAGTCTGACAATCAGTCATGTGTATGTATGTCTGACAGTCAGTCATGCTTGTGACAGTCTGACAGTTGTTCATGCGTGTAGCAGTCTGACAATCAGTCATGTGTATGAATGTCTGATAGTTGTGTTTGTGAGAGTCATGTTTGTGACAGTCATGTTTGTGACAGTCATGTTTGTGACAGTCTGACAATTGTTAATGCATATATGGCAGTCTGACAATCAGTCATGTGTATGGATGTCTGATAGTCAGTCATGTTGTGTGTTGTTGTGACAGGCTGACAGTCATTTCTGTGTCTGACAATTGCTCATGTGGGTGACAGTCTTAGTCATTCTTGTGTGTGATAGTCTGACAGTTATTTGTGTGTGACAGTCTTGACAATTGTTTGTGAATGATAGTCTGATCGTCATTTCTGTGAAAGATTTGTATAGTTATGTTGTAGCTTTGTTTGTTTGTGAGTGACATTCTGAGTTGCTTGTGTATGACGATCTGACCATCATTTTGTGTTGCAGCTTTGAAAACTCAAGAAGCACCGATGCTAAGCAGTGGTGTTACCATGACAACCAACACGCCAAGTATGGCAGGCAGTGGTGTCGTTCTGCGCTCACAGACGGCTGAAGGTAGGTGTAGACGTCTGTGTCATGATTGTCATCATAGGCACACCACACTTGGTCTAGTCTAGGTAATCAGAGTGCAAGAACTTTTAAAACATTATTATTATTAACATTTCGGACATAATTTATATCCAGATAATAGTTCTTGTATGCTAATTGTGCTAGGCAATACGAACACAACATTTTGCTTTTCACAAGCCTTGGTGATGTTGAAATGATGTGTTAGTGGTTATTGGTTATGGAATATGCTTTATTAAGGTAGTTTGCAAGGTTTTACACTTTCGAGCATTATTATCCAAATTGTTTGTTGTTATCTGAATAACAATGCTCTGCAGTGAACAAGTATAAAATCTTGCAGGCTAAAAAACCTTGGAACCATGAACAATATCTGTCCTGTGTATGAATAATATCTTTCATGTGACTATTAATTTGTTGCAATGCCTAGGAAATTAGGCAAAGAGTCGCAGTTTAGTTAGCAAGCTATGGGTAATAATGGTGCCCCCTGATATTTGATTTAAAAGTGAAATTTGAGACCTGTAGCTTTAAAATAAATTCACCCATTAGTGTTGTGAATGTCTACTTTATGACAGGTTTGAACTTTGAGTTGTTTGAGTCGTGTCATTCAGACATGTTTGTTTTTCATGTAGATGACAAAGAGACAAAGTTGAGTCGTCGGACATCGTATCTTATGGCAACGCGTCAGACTGTCAGCTTGTCATCAGCACCTGAGAACAAGTCGTCAGCACCCAACATGACACAGTCGCAGTTGTCACCAGCACCGTATGTATTTACACTGTCAGTGAGGTGATGCTTGTCCACACAGGGCAGGCATACGGGAGACCCGGGGTGAGGGTAGGGTGCAGTGTGGGGTAGGGTGCATGGGTGTAGGACGCAGCATAGAACTGCCACCGGCATGGCATTGTGTGCGGGGCAGGGCGGGTTAGGGCCAGGACCTGGCGTAAGGTGCAACATTGGCAGTGCGTAGTGTGGGTGCAGTAGCCACAGGGTGTAGGGTGCTATGAATGAGTGTAAATATTGGCCAGTAGTTGTAATAGTTGCCCCGCCCCTCCACTGCATCACTTTACCTTAACTGGACTCATCAGGCATTCTTCATTCCCGCTACCCGCTTGGGTTTTCTCACCTCACAGCCCGTTCTCTCTTATTCACCTGCCAACAGATGGAGCCATGCTGCCCAGCTCTAGACCTCTTGCGCTTAGTTTATCCCGCTGATAAGTTGTCACTGCTGTGTCACTGTGTGTTCTTTACTCCGCCTGTCATCTGTCTCGGTCGAACATGTAGATGTACAGTTGTACTCTATTTGATCACTATTCTAAATAATATTAAACAAACTTGTTAGTCTTTTATAACGTATCATTTCTGATGATACTTGTGTTCTAGAAAGATGAATTTGCCGGTGACGTTTTTGAACTAAAACATTGTTGTGTTTAAGTAGAAGATTGAAATAAATCTTTAAAAGGCCTGGATTTCTTCAGACTGCATATTATTGTTATAAGGTGTGATATATTGTATTTTGAAGAAAAAAAAATATTTGAGCAAACTAGGCTTGTGTTGCATATAAAAGATATGGAATGGGAGGATTGTGTTCAACTGTTCATTAATGATTTTATTTCACACAATGGTTGTTGAAGTCATTTGGCAGTTACAGAATAAGCTGTGTAATGGATTTATGATATCAATAAAATGTTAATTTGTTACTGCCAATGAAGAAATGAAGCACACTGGAGTGACAAGCATGTCATCTAATGTTCTGTGGAGTCTAATGTAATAAAATAAAGCAGGTATGCAGTGAGGTGGTTTGATGTGATGAGAAAAATTTAAGAAACCAGCTGACAATCTGTGATTAGAATTCTTCCATCATTAAAAACAATTCCAATCGTTTGAGTACATTTTGGTACCATGAGAGTACCAAGTGGAGGCAGCCCCAGTAAGTGCTGCTCGCAATAATCGACCACTGACAACGAGCACCACCTAGTGGGAACAGTGCATCGTGTGTATTGTTTCGACAGACCGGCAGTGTCCACGTCCGCCCCACCTCCACTGACCAGTCCACCCCCCTTGACCACCTGCTCTAAGTTAGAGCTGCAGCTCTGCACGTCGACGCTGGCAGCAATGGCTGTCGTCACCACGGCGACGTCTGCCGACGATGACAACAGCAAGGTTGTCACGACAACGGCGTCGCCTTCGCCCGTGCCGCCAATCCCACGGCCGCCCACGCCTCAGTCCCCCACCCAGATGGAGCCAGCAGAGTAAGCGACACGCACGGTGTTGTGACAGTGTGACACGCCTTCCTCTCTACCCTACAGAAGTCTTCTACATGTTGTGTGTCTCCATGCCATTTCTGCACAGACCGTGTCTGTGTACACTGACATGCGTGCATGTGCATAACTCTACATCCTGTGTGGTGCATGTCAACCAGTAAACAACCCCACACACACGTCGCTCATGTGCACACATCTCTGGTTCACACTTTCTTGTTGTTTGTGTCGATGTACCGGAACTACTTTCTGATTCCACGCACTTGTGCACTGTTTGTGTCAGAGGTGAAGGCGTGCATGAAATGTACATGTTGTGCAGATCAGATGCGCATTGTTCGTGTCAGGCATGCTCTGCAGTACATTTGATATGAGTGGCGCGATATGCATGCCACACTGCATGGCATGGTATGTTGTATGCTGTCAATGGCATCAGATGTTATGACACTAAGTGGAGCGTGTCTGTGTACAGAGGTTGTCGGTTCCTCCCTGCAGCCTTCCTTCTATCCTTCCAGATGTCGTCAGTTCCTTCTCTCTCAATCCCCTTAGCATCCCTCCTGTGGTGTCTGCATGGTTTGGGCATGTTGAGTATGCCGTTTGTGGTTTCCTTTGGTTGGATCTGATATGGTTACATATGACACTATACATCCGATGTTTCTTCTTCTAATTACGTGTTTCAGTGTGTTTTTATTTTAAGTGTATTTAATTCATTTTGTTTTCTTGCAGGAGCAGTCTGTTCATTTTTACCTGTGGTTCTTATGCATTATGTGTATGTAATAACAAATTTACAAGTATAAAAATTATTACAGATATGAAGTTAGTTATAAAATTGAACATAATACGTGTGAAATGTGATTTAACAGTATTTGTTTGAATTTTTAGCTCAGGTATATTTTGCCCATTTATTGAGTATATCAACGGAACTCGACGGTTCGTGTGAACATGTTTAAGTATGACAATAACCCTGTTGACAATTCCTGCACCACCTTCCAGTGATATACACAGACCACAAGAATGTTCAATAAAACTATGGTTTGTGACTGATAACTTATAATACTGTGCATTGTGTTTTAAATTACTTATCTTCCTGTGTACATGTAGTTTATTATATACAGTGCAATTGCACTCATTAATTAGAGTTGGTGAAACCATGACAGATAGATTACATATTTACTCCATATTCATTACCAGGAAGCTATGTTTTTTTGTGTTTTATCTGAAAGACACATACTTCCGTCCATACACTGGGTGCAGTATGAGTCGGCACATAGTGTAATACGACAAGGATATTTTCAATACAGTGTTTAGGTCAACAAAAATATGATACCATTTGGAGGCAGCAAAATGTCCATTAATTTATTTAATTATGTTACTGTGTTTTACAGAACAACTCCAACCAAGACGAGTAACATTCGAAAGTTGAAAGCATTCTTTGGCGAGAAGGTATGTACCAGAGGAGAGGCTTCACACAGGCTGGGCTGTGGCTCCTTGCAGAATGTCTTATAAAGACAGCAAGATATGTGTCAGTAGTTGACAAGATTGTGCAAAATATCCCCTTGTAGATTATATACATTATGAGCATATAGATAGATACATTTCTATCTTCACTCAACTGCTTGTATGTGGTATCATTGGGTGTTGTCTGACAGAAAACAGTTGCAAAGCAGGTAAATATTTAGGTGGTAAATATGACGTGGTTATGGAGATTGTTTTGTTTCAGACTCCGAGGATAGAGGCCGCCACCTCTGACCAGAAGTCACTGCTGGCCAACGAGGTGACAATGGAGGGTGTGCTCAGCTGTAAGGTGGCTGTGGTGGAAGGGAAGGTACGTCAGCTTGTACACGCTAAATCTGGGGGTGTTCTAAAACCGGGCACTCCTAATAAATAGTGAACATTCTGAACTGTTTACATTGCAGCACTATTTTATCACCACCGATTATGTGGTTTTTACTGTGAAGTACAAATGTTTATAAATAATTAGATGTAATAGAGTTTGGAATACCCAGAATATACAGTTAAAGGGTTGCTGTATTCTGTATTTATTTATTCCCTATTTATTATGTCATCATGTACCTCCACAAAAAGTATATCCAGGCAAGTCTACAACTGTGAAGTGAACATTCAGTGTGCATGTTTTACTGCAGCGTGCCAGTGATCGGTCATGGAAACCTGTGTGGGCCTTACTCAAAAACTACCAGTTGATTCTCTACAAGGAAGTTACCATTAGTGGAGTGAGTATATTCAGTTGATACACAACAAAGATCTCTTCTGGTAATGTGACTTTTTGTCACTATAAAGGCGGCATCGAGTATATCAATGTGATGTAAGATAACATGAATGCAGTTATGTTATCATTTAATGAACATGAGTAACTAGTAAGACTTTATTTTGGCATGCTGGGAACATAGACTCTAATAATGTTCATGTATTTCAGTTAACGGAGCCTTGTGTAAATCTAAATATTTTCATTATACAGGGGGCATCGAGTAAGTTATTGATCATCCTAGCCTATATTTAAAGGATTGTACAAGATTCAAGATTCCATAACTTTATTATCCATTTGTCAATGCATTAAAAACGGAAATTGTTCATAAAAATGGAACTTTGTCTTAGAATAATAACCAAACACCATCGGGGCACGTCAACAAAGCTAAGTGAATGGATCATGATTTAGGGAGCATCGACAACGTATGAGGAGCAGCCGATCTGTGTGCGTCAGTGTCTCGTTGATATCGCCACCGAGTATGCAAAGAAGAAGAGAAATGTGTTCCGCCTTACGACACTAGGTGGCTGCGAGTACCTCTTCCAGACGGATGATCATGACTGCATGTTGCAGTGGATCCGCGCCATCCAACAGAACACCGGCGGCGCAGACAACATGGTGGCCACCGCCGCACAGGTATGGTGGTGCCATTCAAACTAGGCTTACTGTTATTATTGAATTGTTCTCTCAATATAGACATCAACAAACCTGATTTATGATTGGCATAATGAAATGTAGTGGAGCTTAGTCCTCAGATACAGGATATATGTGCGTGCGTGCGTGCGTGCGTGCGTGCGTGCGTGCGTGCGTGCGTGCGTGCGTGCGTGCGTGCGTGCGTGCGTGCATTCAATTTTTGTTATTACCTTTTTGTAATGATGTACACTAATTAAATATTTACTATTGCCTGTTTGGTCAGCTTTTTAGTGTCTGTTTATTGATTTGTATGTATGTAACTAAAAGTTATGTTAATAGCAATTGGGAATAGGTCAACTTATTAACAGCAGCCTTAAGAAGACATCCTGTCAGAGATAGAAGCAAACATGCTGCTATGCAATGTTCAACAGGCACGGTGTGCTAAAAGCAACTGTGCTGCAACTAACAACTAAACCAGTGTTTTCTATTGACAGAAGATGGCAGCAGCAGCAGTGGCAGGGGTCACTGGGGTCAGCCAGCCTCAGTCTGACCAAGTGACAAAGAGTTCACCCGGCATCTCACAGAAGAGCAAGAAGTTGTCATCACGTTCTCTCAAGGCAAAGTCGATTGGTGCTGTGTCTCCAGCCTTTAGACCCAAGAAGACGTGGCTTGAGAAAGGTAAGAGTATGTCTAATTGCAACATATATAGGGTCATTGTTATTTCCAATTGAAAAAAAATTTCATGAAATATATTCCTATGGGGTGTGTTATAATATTAGGCCTATCTTCCCCCAGACGTAATGTAACATTGAACAATCCTTCCTCCTGTGATCAAAGTGAAAAGTGTCATTATATATATATATATATATATATATATATATATATATATATATAAAGCCAAGCATAAGTGACAACGTGCATGCTGCAACATGTGGATGCAGTGCACAGTTTTTTCTCACAGTCAGAATGATCCTATTTCCGTCATTAAACAGCTGACGAAATGTTACCGATATCACCATTTTAAGAGGAATACAACTAGTAATATAAAAGTTGTAAATAAGATCTGTAGCACACGAGATGGCCGTGTTGCCCTGACCAGTGTGACTCCTCCAAGTATGATATGTGTCACCGATGACAGTTTCTGTGACAGACCACAGCAGTGACTCAACAAAGACGAAGGACAACAAGACGTGGAAAGGTCGTGTCGCGAAAAAGTTCAAACGCTACGGGTCAAGTTCAGCAGCATCGTCAGTTGACACCGGGTCATCGACAGAGGTGACGGGGACGTTCAACGTGCCACTGGAGCAGTGTCCTCCGTCAAACTTCTTTGAGGTGGGTGTAGATGTCAGCCAGTTAAATAACCTCACTTTGAAGTAATCCAGGCATATCTTCCTGACCAAATATTGCTTACAGGTTATTATTGTACAGTGTTTTTATTTGGATTACTATATTGTTTACAATGGTCAGACCCCTACATTTAACAAATCATCTTACTTTTGCATTGTCGTTTTTGTAGTTTGTACCCCTAGTGGTGGAGCTGTGCATTGACATCGTCGAGGCAAAGGGTTTGGAGAACCAGGGCATTTACCGGGTGCCTGGCAACACGGGTTCCGTCAACTTTCTCCAGGAACTTCTTAACAATGCTACTGTAAGTCACAGATGTATGACACACGCGTCGATGCACACTCACACGCATGTGCATGTACTCCCACTACAACCCCACAACACCACAATCACACAACGCACACAACGCATACAACGCATACAACGCATACAACGCACTCAACGCACACAACGCACACAACGCACACAACGCACACAACGCATACAACACAAGCACGATCAACCACATTCAAGAGCACATGATTGACTGTTTGCATGTTCCTTATTAGAATTGAAATGTAGGACATTGCTCAGCCAACATGGGCACACAACGCACACAACGCACACAACATCCACAATGCATACAAAGCACTCAACGCACACAACGCACACAACGCACACAACGCACACAGCGCACACAGCGCACACAGCGCACACAGCGCACACAGCGCTGCTGCACACAGCATCACAACTCCACAAGCAAAGCACTCAGCACTCACGCACACGCACACAAGCGCACACAGCGCACACAGCGCACACAGCGCAACCAGCGCACACAACGCACACAGCGCACACAACGCACACGCGCACACAACATCCACAATGCATACAAAGCACTCAACGCACACAACGCACACAACGCACACAGCGCACCAACGCACACAGGCGCCCCTGGACGACACCTGGCAGCACCTGACGCACACAACAATCCGAATGCTACAAAGCACTCACGCACTGACGCACACTGACGCACACAACGCACACAGACGCACACCACGCAGCCACAGCGCACCAGCGCACTGACGCACACAGGCGCACAGTCACGACGCACACAACGTCCTGATGCGCCAAAGCACTCAACGCACAACGCACTCACGCACTAACGCACTGACGCACTACGCGCACACAGCGCACACACGCACACACGCACACAACATCCACAATGCTACAGCACACAACGCACACAGCACACAGCGCACACAGCGCACCTAGCGCACTAGCACACAGCGCACACAGCGCACAAAGCGCCACTACAGCGCACACTGGCCACCTGCGCACACAGCGCACACAACGCACACAGCGCACACAGCGCACACAGCGCACACTACGCACACAGCGCACACAACGCACACAACATCCACAATGCATACAAAGCACACAACGCACACAGCGCACACAGCGCACACAGCGCACACAGCGCACACAGCGCACACAGCGCTCACAGCGCACACAACGCACACAACGCACACAACGCACACAACATCCACAATGCATACAAAGCACACAACGCACACAGCGCACACAGCGCACACAGCGCACTCAGCGCACACAGCGCACACAGCGCACACAACACACACAACACACACAACACAAGGTTGAGGAGTCTGATGCATACCTTACATTTCAAGAGTCATTCGTGTTATTGTGATTTGACTGTTTGCTATGTTCTCTGGTGTATGTAGAATTTTGAAATGTTAGGACGTTTATTGCTCAGCCAAAATTGGGCAAGATTTCAATGAAACACCAGCAATGCATTATTGTGTTTTATTACTCTCACATACTTGGCAGTTAACTTATTACTTATGCAAAGAATATAAATATATAATGATTGTTCATAGAACTGCAGTATGCATCTTAGTCAAAACAAACATTAGTTTAGGAGGTGTGCAGCCAACATTACAACATGTGACAAACTTGTGGATGGGTCTCAACTGTGTCAACAAATAACTTGGTGTACGTTATGGAGGACCCCCTAATGTTGTCATGGAAGGCTGTGGTCATTGTTGCCAAGTGGTGTTGTTGCATGGTGTTGTTATTGTTGATTGTTGTTGCAGGGTGTTGAAGACCTTGATATGGAGAATGAGAAGTGGTCAGATGTGAATGTGGTCAGCAGTCTATTGAAGACGTTCTTCCGCAAGCTACCAGACCCACTAATTACTGAAGGTCAGTATCAGCCCTCTGACCACTGGTCACTCTTCTACAATCATTCTGTTGTCTGATATAGGTTAATACCATTACAAATATCAGATTTGTTTGCATCTGTTAGGGTATTTGTTAATGTATTAAATAAATATGATCATTTATGGGGAAAAAATTATTACCAGTAAGATAATACTGATCAAAGCTATAAGCTGACGCAGAATAGTAAATATATTAAAATAAAATTTTTTTTTTTTATATTCATTTACTCCCATTTTCCCAGTAATTGTATTTATAAATATTTACAGTAATCTTTATTGACTACATATGCCATTATAATGCTGCACACTTTATTTACTCATACGTTCTCGCTATATATTATGCAACGTAACACTTTTGTAGCAAGCAAACCTTTGTGGCCACTAAACCTTTACTTGTGTGATGTAATCACCCGTCTCTGTGGTATAATTGAACCTGTCTGTGTACCCTGTGCCCTGACAGACCACTATGACATGATCATTGCGGCCAACCGCATTGAGAACCCCGAGAAGCGCATGTTGAAGGTGAAGAAGGTGCTTCATGAGCTCCCGGACCACAACTTTGAGACGTTCCGATTCCTTGCACAACACCTCAGTCGAGTCGCCAGTAAGGGTGACATCAACAAGGTGGGTCCCTCGTGGTGTTCAGTCAATTCATTTGGGTCGTTGCGTCTTCTCAGTTATTCTTCTCCGCCAGTTCCCTTCTTTAGCAATATTTTTTACGATTATTCGTCTCAAGGGTCAAAGTAACGGCTATGTCTGCATTACAGTGGTGTTACACTTGCTAGACGTAAATTAATTCTCAAGATCAGTTGCATCAAGTTTAAGGAATTTTTTCCTCCAAAACTATCGAAAAATATGTTGGTAGATCTTAACATACATATAACTCTGTTTTATTATGTAAGCAGTTATTCATTGTTGAAGCAAACGGTAATTGTTTTTAATTATAGCTGAAAGGGAGCGTTCATTAAATGTTTTTTTGCCAACATGTTTTTATGATATGTGTGAAAATATGGGCGATCAGATTTCAGTCATCATTAGAGTATGGATCACATTGTGGTCACTGAATTATGGGGTGAGTTACATTACAAATGGGGGTGGTTTAAGTTTCAACTTCGGGTGTGTCCACTAACTACTCTGATCTACCTCCTGATTGCACAATGACTGCTCCCTAACTACCCTGTGCACTAATGGTCCTTCCTCAGATGGATGCCCGGAATCTGGCCATTGTGTTCGGCCCGACTTTGGTGCGCACCAAGGACGACTCGATGGTGACAATGGTGCGAGACATGTCAGACCAGTGCAAAGTCATTGAGACCATCATACTACATGTGAGTGACATACTCCTCCATCTGATTGCCATTTCAATGAGGTCTAAACACACACCTTAAACTGCTTTGTTATCCTGTCTATATATACATTGCATGAATGTCATTTTAAATAGCCTTAGATTTAATGTTTTATTTTATACTTTACATGTTTCTGTTTTCGGTATTTAGAAATGTCTTAAATCAATGTATACTTTGAGTGCATGATGTAAACTACTACAGTGTTTAAACATTGAAAATGTCCTGCAATTAATACATGACTTGTGAAGTCCTAAAAATGAAGTGACAACTACATTCGGCAAGGGCATTTTTAAAAAGGTTATCGTAGGAACTGTAACAGGTTATCATAGTAACAAATGTGTTGCAGCATGTGTAACAGGTTGCCGTAGTAACTGGTGTGTGTTGCAGCACATGTAACAGGTTGTCATAGTAACTGGTGTGTGTTGCAGCACATGTAACAGGTTGTCATAGTAACTGGTGTGTGTTGCAGCATGACTGGTTCTTCAGTTCGTGGGATGAGGATGTGTATGTGCCTGTGGATGAGGAGTCGGAGAACGCCCTGCCAGTGAGTGGCATGAACCGCGAACTGCTCTCCAAGGCCGAGGACATGGGTACGTCACTCATACAGCGGGGACAGGCCACATTTGGCAATCCCTTTTACATGATAATTCTTCAAATTAATAATTTAAGGCACCTGATGCATATTTAATTTCACATTTCAACAGATTTCCTCTAATACACCAGCCTGTATTTATTACAGATATTGCATGGCAATCTGGGTGCGATCAGTAAGTTGAATGTGAAGAAAACACATTATGTAAAGTCATTTTACCGTTATGCTGTCTTGACCTACTAGACCGGTCATTATACCAGTTGTCCCTTTAAGGACAATGTGTTAGGTTAACACAGCAGAAATATATATATTTTGGTAGCATTACATGTTTGTATTAGTTTCTAACCTGCTATGCTGTGGACAATTTGGACATGAGACGGTGTTTTCTTCAGGGGAATTGACGAATTGGGTATAAACATTAGCCCAATCCAGAATTGATGTGTCAGTGATGACACTGTCTGTGCTCCTGCAGTGTGTGAGTTGACTACAACTGCTTGTGTGTGTTGTAGAATGGGCAGAACGAGGCCGAGACATCAGCGCCAAGGACCTGATGTCATCCATCTTCCAGGCGGCGAACCGACGTATCCGACGCAAGGACAAGAGCAAGAGCAATGACTCGATTGAGATTGATCCCGACTCTGAGTCCTCATACAACGAGCGCAACATCGACCATGAGATTGAACTCCAGCGATTACGTGACATCCAGCAGTCGACCGCGTCAGGCATGTTGACGCGAGAGTCGAGTTCGGGCAAGTTCGACTCGTTGTCATCATCGCAGTCCATGTCACCATCAGCATCGCTGCAGGACACCAAAGAAGTGTCCCCACCTGGCGGTGACACGAAGAAGCCAGCAGCGCCACCTACGTATGAAGAACATCAAAAAATGCAGAAGCAGCGAGCCAACTGTGATACGTCAATAGGGAAGTCGGTGACAGCATCATTGCCATTGACGTCTGTCGCTGTGTCACCAGGAAGCAACCCGCAGTCGCCGCGTTATGCAGTGACACGTTACCCAGCATACCCGGCGACAGAGTTTACACCATGTAGTAGTGTTGACGATATCAAGCCAACAGTGCTGCGCAGGTACTCGGCTGATGAACTTGGCAACTTTGATGTGCAAAAGGTGCGCCAGGTGGCGTGCAAGGACCAGCAGCAGTCGAGGAATGTGGACATGGTTGACGGCACAGTGCATCCAACCACGACAACGACAACGCAGCAGCGAGAATGCGCCAAGGAGAGGGCACTACAACGGACGAAAGAGATCCTCGAACAAGATGACAACCTGGACGATCTGCTGTCTCATCCTGTCACCACTGGTGCCCCCTACCGGGACTACACTGCAGTGAAGAACACGGACGCGCTGTCCGTCACATCGGACTACTCAACGATGTCGTCGTCGAATGCGACATGTGAGCACAAGGTGCCATGCAAGACACCAGCGCAGTACCGTGGCAATATGTCCGAGTATTCCCTCAGTCTTTCTCCCCTGGCAGCCACCAGCAGAGACTCACTGCCTTTACAGAGCCAGTCCTGCTCCAACCTGCACCCGTCAAATGACAGGAGCACGAAGCAGTCCCATCATGATGGCTTCGTCAACCTAGTGTCGTCCAAGTCGGGAGACGCGAGGCCAGTGTTTGAGCTGATGCCGTCTGACGATGGCATGACACGACGACACGGGTCCCTCGACTCACTCATAGACTCGTACGACCGAACAGACAGTGCTGCCAAGTCCAACGTTGGTGCAGACGGCACGGAGGACTTCCTGGAGAGCATCACAGCGACCCTGGATCACAAACTGGAACTGATTGCACCCAAGTCTCCCCTGGCAATCGACAGGGGGCAGTCGGATGATGGCACTGCACAGAATTGTGTCGACAGCGTAGTTTACGACTTCGATCGGCCTTTTCGCAATCCTAGCCTTCACCGGACTGTACAGCCAGGACGAGAAGGAGCACAGAGCCAGTGGGAGCAGGGTGACCTGCCAGTGACCTCGTTTAAGCGGCCACCTGGTGGCAGCGGTGACATGAGTGCGTGCGAGTATTCGGATGCAATACGCAAGTCAACGGAACAGTTATACGGCAGCCGCGATAACCTCATTGATCACCGGCCGTCTGAAGTCACCCTGGAGACGCAACTGAAACGCAAGGCACGCTCACCATCACCACCTTCCACCAGGCGGCGCCGTGATGCAGCCGATCTGCGGCGCATCAAGCGGCGCCACACGGTGGGCGGATCCAACGATCTGGAGCATTTTAAGGCCCTCATGCATGTGTGCCAGGCGACTGGTGGCGGAGAGCCGCACAAACCCTCCGCGTGGGAACGCCTGCAGCCGTACCACTCACCCGGGGGTGGGCCGCCAGACCTCCAGACATGGCTGGCACAGCAGCACCACATACGCCACGTTGGCAGCTCACCAGCATTGTTCACTGGTGCACTACAGCTGTCAGAACGCGGCTTGTCACCGCACAGTGAAGCTAGTCGACTGTCATCAAAGGGCTGGCGACATCGGACAGGCTTTAGTCGGTCAGCATCGACCGGCGAAGAACTGCCATCATCGTCGTCATTGTCACCGTCTGGCGGCTGTGCAGGAACTTTCACTTTTGAGTCGGAAGTATGAATAGCACCGAGTCAAAGGTGAAATGGCCCAAATAAAGCACACAGAGAGCAATGAATATGGACAGGTTCAACTTTGCAGTGAAGGAACCAAATGTGCCGGATGGCGGTTCAGAATACACTCTGTTTCGGCTGTTTCCATCTGGTGTAGCTTTGACCATAAACAATTTGATTCAGCATGCGCCCTCTGGCAGACATCGCTGTGAGCTGTGTGTCGATGTTGTACCTCAGTCGTACCTCGGTTGATCGTCACGTGACAAGTCATGTGACACATTGAGTGATGCCAGGTCGACCTCGTGTGCAATCAGTGCTCTTTCCTGCAGTTGAACATGTATGTTGATACTAGTCGTGCGCTGTGGTCATCGTGACCAACTGTCCTGGTCACTTGCCTGTTTCAGTGACCCAAAATCTACACCAAAGGATTGATGTGCATTGTTTACATGCACTCAACACTTACTGGATTACCACTGCTGTAGTCCCTCGTGTGCTCTTACTGTTGTCATTTTCGCAGCAATGTGTCATTCATACACTACAGTTGTGTCGCGTAAGATAATGGATAGGGCTCTTAAAAACTTTACATTTTTAGTGATATTTCTGTAGCTTCGTCTGCAGCAAAGTGCAATTTTGGGTGTTTTATAAGCGGGAGTGAAACTATGATGTGACTTGATGTACTGGGCGAAGTTTGACCACTAATGCAATGTACTGGGCAAAGTTTGACCTAATACAATGTACTGGCCAAGGTTTGACCACTAATACAATGTACTGGGCAAGGTTTGACCACTAATACAATGTACTGGGCAAAGTTTGACCTAATACAATGTACTGGGCAAAGTTTGACCACTAATACAATGCATCTTGTGGGAACAAGTTTTCAGGTGATGAAATCATCTGAAATCCCAACAAATCTGTGCTTGGAAATCTGTTAGTGAGATATTTGGAATTATTCAATTCATTAGGTACAGGCTGTACATACATTGATACTAAAAAGAAGATTTCACATCTTGTAGCATCTGCCAATGTTTTCGAACTCTATGATGTTATTCTGGCTGCAAATATGATATTTATATATATATATTGTACACACGTGTATGTATACATGTGTGTGTTCTTTTACATTGTTTTTTATTTTGATAAGCCCTGATCATTCATCACGGGAATGGATGGAATGAATTTATTTTAAGAGAGATCCCATGAACTGATTTTTAACCTGTGTGGTTCATAATATTGTTAAGGAATTTTTAATGATATTCAGGAATGTTGCGTAAATGCTAACTGCAGCCGTCGTCAGAGATGAGAATGTCTTAGCTAGGACGAGTGTGTGTGTATGTATGTTCCTAGCTACCTTGTGTCATCTGTCGCAAATCTGCCCTGGGCATTCGGTGCGCAGGTTGCTCAAACAATCATTTGCACCCTTTGTATTGGTTACGCTACTCGGCGAGGCAGTGGCCATTGAGTTGTCATGGCAACCACATGTCGTGTTTTATGTATGGTCACTTGTCGGATTGATGTGATCCTTGTCAGCTGCCAGGTATTGTCTGTGTACCTTGTGTGCCTCTGTGGCCTGACACAAGGTGAACACACTTGTGTACATTTGATTTTAAGGTACTGATTACTATGGCATATATATATATAGGACCGACAGACTGCTGTAAGGAGTAGGGTAATTATTTACATGTACATCTTATGTATATATATTGTGTGTATGTGTATCTATATTATATATGTGTATATCCATATATGTATGTATATATGTGTATTGTCTCTTACAAATTAATAAATATGTTCAATATTCACATCTGCATCAATTCTGTAATCTTCGTTTAATGTTCTTTGGTGGACTCTGTCAAGTTGACTGAGAAATACACAAGATACACATTTTGATTGTGTGTAGGGAGGCACGGTAATGTAGTGGGTAGCATATCTCCAATTAAAACTACACTACAAGTTCAAAACACACACTGGGCACAAATCATTTTGTGTAAAAACCTGGCTCTCAATTTGTGAACTATGTATCCCTCATGACTCAGAAATCACATTATTGCCGGTCTCAACTCGCATTGGGATGTAAAAGATCCACTGAGGACAACAAGCACCCAGGCAGTGACCACCCTCTGTGCCAGCATGAAAGGTCGGCTTGGTGGAAATGTTCTGACTAGTTCAATAAGACCTTATAACATTGTAACCACTATATATAGTCTAGTGAGTTAATAGAATCCAGCAAAGTACTGGACACAACTTATTCTCCACTTAGGCCTGGTTTGATCCGTTCACTGTGGTGCCATCTAGTGAAATGGTAATAAATACTTCTATAAATTGATAGTTTTCTTTAAGTAAACTGCATGATCAAAAACTACTGGCCCGGGTAGTGTGGCAACAATATAACGCAAAATAGATAATACATAAGAATAATGACACCATCTGTGCCTACTCACAGCTGAATACAAGAACTTAAAGAACCAGGCACTACAAACTCTTTCATGAACAATGTCAATCTGAGCATATTTATTGAACGCAATTACAGCAATATAACATTGATATCTGTGACAGGTGCTTCTCTGGACATGGTCAGTTTTGGTCACAACACCTGGGATGGACAAGACTGACCCATGTCCACTTGTCTTGTATTCAAACAACCGACCTGAAATCACATTTCAACAGCACATTATACAGAAATATATTGCAGCAGTAGTATAATAAAATATCTAGTATGATATGATAAGTGTGTATTCAAGTTTTTAACAATCGGGTGAAAGGCAGGTCTGGCATGATATCATGAATGACTGACAATGTAGGATAAAAACAGAATCAACACAGCTATTAAATTTTAAATGTACAAGCATGATGCACGTTTTTTATCATAGACAGCTACTACTTTATTCTTAGTAGATTAAATAATAAATTTTATTTTAATGAAATCCATATATATCGCAAAACAAAACACTAATATATATAAACATTTAAAGATTAGATCTACTTATGTTTACAAAGCTTTTCAATTTTCAATTCGTTTTATTTGTATTGTGACTTTTATGTACATCGCTGCAAACACGAATATGACACATATTATAATTTTTTATTTACATTAAGTTGTGAATAAAACCATGACTGTGAACCCAAGCACGTGTGCTACTGAAATTATAATCTTTCCCTCTACATGGGGTGCAGTTGGTGGCACCAAACGATGTGCACTGAATATGTATCTATCCGCTAACTCACATAGAAGTCATCGAGATGACGCAGTGACTTGGGCAGTGACGCAGTACTCCTTGCCAATGCACCCAGAAGGTGGCAGCACATGTGTTCCGGCAGATTGAGGCTATGTACGGTGAGGTCTTTGTTCCACTTATCAGCCAAACTGTGAACAGATTGTAACCTCATTACTTCCTCCCCCCGTTCATGCTGATAACTTACCAATAACTGTAGGATTGGAGAAGCATTTGTCCACATAATCTCTTGATCAGCACTAAAGCACTTGTAGATTCAGTTTCCTAACGGTGTTTCAAGTTTGACGTTCTTTAAAATAAAAAAATTAGGAAGACTATTGCAGTGATGAAATAGTAATACTATTCATTCTGAAATTGTTTGAGAACAATTGATATTTCAGTTGTAATGTTGAGTAAGTATCTGAAATTAGAACTAAATAAAACATAACCTACCTTGCAGTGTTGTTTCGGATGCAGTCTTTATAGAGAAGTTTAAGAACAGGTTGAGGTGAGACCTTGACCTTTGCGCACAGTCCACTTGAATGGCCAGTGTAAAGTAACGTCTTTGAGTCCAGCACAGTCAACTACAACCATAGGATGGCATCAAAGGGACATCAAAGGGACATCAAAGGGACATCAAAGGGACACGGTGGCAACAAGACAGAGTTAACTGGAACAGTAGGACATCGTATCAACTGGACTCACTGTCACTAACACGGAGTCAAGTGTTCTTACCTGCCCTGGAAATATATATATAATAGCAGACAATGTCTAATTTCAGTTCCACATACACACAGTCATTTTGTGGTCTCATTTCAGGCCGACCTAATCATGTATTTGGAGTAACAAATTTGTTATGAATATAATGTAGTATAATAGTTTTATTTCTTACAAAAATAGTCATATTCATGTAAATAATCTATCTAAATGAGCATTAATCACTAGTTTCGACAACTTTGACCAGATCTATCTACTGCAGCCTTTGCTTTCTTTGATTGGGCTTGACAGATGTAAATACAGTTTTGTAAATATTGTTTTTGTAAAGTTCTAGTCAAACAAAAACATCAAACATATAGACGCTTATTATATTCATGAACTGCAACACATTATCTTTCTAATGAATCCAAACACATAGCGGTTATTAAAAAGCTTCCAACATTTCGACAGATTTCTGTCATACAGGTGAATTTCCGAAGGGCAAACATCCACAACATTTCATAGCAGCCAATCTGATCCCATGCAATGACCAGATATGGTCAACATTCAACAGGTCATGAAATCATATTTATTTGATTGGAGACCCTTGATGAGTCAAAATCCAGTTTCTAGCTCATCTCGTTCAAACGTTATGGATAATGAATGATGTTTTTACAGTCAACAATCGTCATGACTGAGTAGCCATGTTGGATTTCTCATCCAGTGACCACCATGGGATCAGAACACTGATTTTCAAAAAGCACCTTCTGAACTGTTGAAAGACATGATATGTACAGTGTAGAAAACAACTCAAAGCTAAAACTGTTTACCTAAACATTTTTACAGGCATATAGGGCAGAGCCTGGACATTAGCAAATTAATTTATACAATTTTGCTTATGATATGATGTTTAGTGTTTAATTACTGTGCACTATAGCAGACATATTTTCTATAAACTATTGTGTGGAGAACTGTTTATTGGATGTGGCAGTAATTGATAATGATTTGACTTGAGACTATGTAGGAGTGGTCCCTGGCTCTCTGCTACTGTGTTTGTGATCCCTGATATTGCTACACTTAACAAAAACCTGTAGATATATATATATATATATATATATATATATATATATATATATATATATATATATATATATATATATATAACAGCTGTATATATTTAAATATAACACTGATGTCAATCTTGTATTAAAATAAACCATATGCATGAAGTTACGATATGAATGGCTGATGTAATGCCAATAATAAGTTTATATAACTGAAGTGTTCTAGAGTGCAGTGGTGCAAGGACAGAGCTTCAGACTGTTGACTAAGTAACTCAGGTTTGTATCCAATGCTGCGGTGTTAAAACCTTTCATTCTACATTGCTCCAGTTCCAGTACTTGGCTATAGACAGTGGTGGATATTTGTAGGAGTAGCCTTTACGCATTAATTGCAGCATAGCCGGATGCTTCCTAGAGAAGTTGAGATGGTGTCTGATTGAATAGGTCTGCCAGGGATGAAATGCGTAAACCACTTTGAGCAGTCCTGAGGATTGGATTCTGCACTATAATATCAGAACTCATCTTTTTATACATTTCAACAAGTGTCAATCCATTAAACCCCCAAACATGACATAAAAGATTATTTTAAAGTCTTTCAGCCACCGACATGCCATTGCAAATATCTATAAATGATGTGTTCTCAATAGTTCTGCCTGCAGTCTTTGTTATCTCCCGTATGTATTCTATTATGACATAAACAAATACACTGCAACACATTTGACCTGTGAACTTAGTAAAGTAATATGTCCTCAGACAGACACAAGACAGTGGTGATGACAGGTGACGCCAGATACTGACCAGAATATAGGGGACAAGTCTGTTGTCTCTTGGCTGTGTCATCTCAACCATGAAGCGGAAGCAGTTGTATTGATGTCGCTGCTGAAGCAACACCTCAGCCATCTCCAGGCCAAAGTCTGCCCTGAGGACATAAACATGGGATAAGTAATTCACTTCCACTTCCACAGTACACAGACAGGGTGGCACCAAGGTACAGGGGCAATAGAAATGGAACAACTGCAAAATGACAACAAACAGTAAGCAATGTGACACAGACAAGATGATCTGGACACTGTGGAGACAGTGTGTTATAAATGGTGACACAGACAAGATGACCTGGACACTGTGGAGACAGTGTGTTACAAATGGTGACACAGACAAGATGACCTGGACACTGTGGAGACAGTATGTTACAAATGGTGACACAGACAAGATGACCTGGACACTGTGGAAACAGTGTGTTACAAATAGTAACACAGGCAAGATGATCTGGACACTGTGGAAACAGTGTGTTACAAATAGTAACACAGGCAAGATGATCTGGACACTGTGGAAACAGTGTGTTACAAATGGTGACACAGACAAGATGACCTGGACACTGTGGAAACAGTGTGTTACAAATGGTGACACAGACAAGATGACCTGGACACTGTGGAGACAGTGTGTTACAAATAGTAACACAGGCAAGATGATCTGGACACTGTGGAAACAGTGTGTTACAAATAGTAACACAGGCAAGATGATCTGGACACTGTGGAAACAGTGTGTTACAAATGGTGACACAGACAAGATGACCTGGACACTGTGGAAACAGTGTGTTACAAATGGTGACACAGACAAGATGACCTGGACACTGTGGAGACAGTGTGTTACAAATGGTGACACAGACAAGATGACCTGGACACTGTGGAGACAGTATGTTACAAATGGTGACACAGACAAGATGACCTGGACACTGTGGAAACAGTGTGTTACAAATAGTAACACAGGCAAGATGATCTGGACACTGTGGAAACAGTGTGTTACAAATAGTAACACAGGCAAGATGATCTGGACACTGTGGAAACAGTGTGTTACAAATGGTGACACAGACAAGATGACCTGGACACTGTGGAAACAGTGTGTTACAAATGGTGACACAGACAAGATGACCTGGACACTGTGGAGACAGTGTGTTACAAATGGTGACACAGACAAGATGATCTGGACACTGTGGAAACAGTGTGTTACAAATGGTGACACAGACAAGATGATCTGGACACTGTGGAAACAGTGTGTTACAAATGGTGACACAGACAAGATGACCTGGACACTGTGGAAACAGTGTGTTACAAATGGTGACACAGAC
This sequence comes from Ridgeia piscesae, assembly GCA_025642075.2. Taxonomy (NCBI): domain Eukaryota; kingdom Metazoa; phylum Annelida; class Polychaeta; order Sabellida; family Siboglinidae; genus Ridgeia; species Ridgeia piscesae. The sequence continues at coordinate 24,923 of JAODUO010001162.1, read as the reverse complement.
AAGATGATCTGGACACTGTGGAAACAGTGTGTTACAAATGGTGACACAGACAAGATGACCTGGACACTGTGGAAACAGTGTGTTACAAATGGTGACACAGACAAGATGACCTGGACACTGTGGAAACAGTGTGTTACAAATGGTGACACAGACAAGATGACCTGGACACTGTGGAGACAGTATGTTACAAATGGTGACACAGACAAGATGACCTGGACACTGTGGAGACAGTGTGTTACAAATGGTGACACAGACAATATGACCTGGACACTGTGGAGACAGTGTGTTACAAATGGTGACACAGACAAGATGACCTGGACACTGTGGAGACAGTGTGTTACAAATGGTGACACAGACAAGATGACCTGGACACTGTGGAAACAGTGTGTTACAAATGGTGACACAGACAAGATGACCTGGACACTGTGGAGACAGTGTGTTACAAATGGTGACACAGACAAGATTACTTGGACTTGACACTGTGGAGACTGTGTGTTACAAATAGTGACACAGACAAGATGACCTGGACACTGTGGAGACAGTGTGTTGCAAATGGTGACACAGACAAGATGACCTGGACACTGTGGAGACAGTGTGTTACAAATAGTAACACAGGCAAGATGATCTGGACACTGTGGAGACAGTGTGTTACAAATGGTGACACAGACAAGATGATCTGGACACTGTGGAGACAGTGTGTTACAAATGGTGACAGGAGATCTATCTGCAAATCTGATATGGAACATTATGAATAAATCGCACTACTACCAATTCAGAAACACCTGTTTGTCATGCATGTGTGATGTGAGTGGTCAGATCTGAATAATCTTAAAATTGTGACCCAGTCTGTTCAATCACTGATGCACTCGTCAAACATCATCATGACCTTCGTTATGACTCGGATAGTGTTACGCAACAATGGGGGTGAGATGCAAAGTGCCAGTGATTTTCTTTTCTAACATTTCGGCTGTTTGGGATCTTGTACAAATAGCAATTAAATGATATGTTGGTGAAACATATATTATAATTATTTTTAAATACATTAAATACCGCTATTTAGTACATAATTTCCAAATTATAACTTACAGAAATTATGAACTTTGAAGAAAATAACCATAATTTTGGGGGGCTGCTTTCCAATCAACGTCACATTTCTGTTAATGTCATGTAAATGCTAATGTGGTTAAACTGAAATACCAGGTAGTCTTGTGGCCAGTATTCTATCAATACTTCATTTACAAACGTGTACAATCAATTATGTAATGACAATAATCACAAAGGTTTATATCTCATTTAAAAAATTTATCTACAGTATTAACAAAGTGTGTTTAGTTTTCACTGTTACCTGTTCCGTTCACTGTGGTCACCCTGAGCAGGTAAATTCAACGAATGTGTAAACAATCTGACGGCCACTGGTAGCTTCACATCTCCATTCTCTTCCGGGCACTTGTTAGACCCTGAAAGAGATTCAGATGTGTTCTCGAACATAAAACACTTATGAAACAAGTAATTTGTCAGAACTGACACACAAAAGTGTCACACTAATATTTCATAATGTATATTTGTACATAAACAAGTGGATATGTACCTTTTACAGAGGGATGGCTGAGTACACTTTCTAAGTGCCAAGAAACATGAATCACTAGTAGGGTTTGGTTGCTGCTAGGTATGACAGGAGAGTTGAAAGCTACAATGGTGCTGTGCAACAAGTGAATGTAAATTGACCCTTGCAACAATAACAAAATCAACCAGAACATCCCACACTGTTTACTGGTGTACGGGAAGCTAGATTTTCAGAAATAATGTTTAATCTTTTTTGCCTTGAAACCATTCATAATTTCAACATCCTTTTCCATTCACCTGCATGGTGCTGTCGTCCTAGTGTACAGCCACACCGCTGACAAGTCACACTCGGGAGCACCACCTTGCTGCGACGGCTGTTAGTACCAACAACAGCACCACCTGGTGCCAGCGCTGAGTGACACACAACAAAGTGTGACTGGGCGACAAGACAGTCGCCCTCTCTGGGGGTGACACCACATGCAGAGTTGACAGGATGGGACGGGTCTGTGATTGGCTTATGACAGAACCAGGAGTCAGCGTCCTCGTACCACTTCTCTGACGGCAGTGGCAGCACTCGCTGGAACCTGGCCATGGTCAGTCATGTGAAAGGTCAAGATAAACAAATGATGTGACACGGGTCAGGCTTGACTACTCAACCTTTAATATAACGATGTTGTGACCAGTAATGATGCCACTATTATAACTAGATTGTGATTGTGCGTTATTAGGCTCAAACAAAGTAATGTTAAGTTAAAATGTCATTAATAATTATGTATTTGTATCTTTAATGCATTAATTCATAAATAACTAAGCAAGTAATCTTTAAGAGATTTTGACAATACACACAATAATGAAGTTACAGTTACACAAATACATGTATGAACACACACAAATACATGTATGAACACACACAAATACATATATGAACACACACAAATACATGCATGAATACACACAAATACATGTATGAACACACACAAATACATGAATGAACACACACAAATACATGCATGAACACACACAAATACATGCATGAACACACACAAATACATGCATGAACACACACAAATACACCAGGGCATACCAACAAAGATGAAACACCAACATTCAGTGACAGTTTGATATAAATTTGGATCAATCATCTGCATTATAAAACTTACGTGCATTTGCCAATGATCTCCTGGCCACATGACCTACAACTACACGAGAAGTTTGACCTCTCGTATACCTTGAGAGTGTCGGTCACTGACGAGTTAATGTGTACACCATCAAGCATGACTGGTGGCACGTCACCAGTGGCTGTTGTTGTTGTCTCAATACGGAAATGTAACTCGCTGTCTCCTACCCACTGCAACCCACGGCATGACTTTGGCAGGAACTTCAGCGGATGGAGGTCAAAGGTCACATCACAGTTGACCGGCTTTTCAGAGGTCACTGTGATTGTTGATTCACGGACGGTCACAGCCATGGTGCCTCGGTTGCATTTGCCATTGCTGAATCACAGAACATTTTCTGGTTAACTGTCACTGTGGAGACGTATCGTGGGAATCTGAAAAAAATAGGAACTACTACCCGGTAGTCCTCCTGGCCAACACAATTGTACATCTTCAAAGGTCACATCATGTCTCACAAACTATTTTCACATTTTATCTTTGAGTCTTATGGCTGTGCTATGGTGCATGGTTTGCAGTGGTATACATTTTAAGAACTTTTACTCTTAATTTAAACAAAATGGAACTGCAATTTAACAATTTTACATGGCATTTAATTTATTATCTATTTATAACTAGGGGGTTGTTATTATTTTTGTACAGAAAACATGGCGCTGTTTTATTCAGTAATTCAACACCATCACATGCGTGCGTGTGACCTGTTCTAAAGAAATGTGTCACATGTAAAAAATGAAAAAAATTGTGAAATCATTCCAAAGAATTTTTATTAAGCTTTCCAATGGTGCAAAAATCATGGAGCTAGCTCATGCACAGCCAAAGTTATTCGACACTGAACATGCCCAGGGTTGAAAGCTTCAAACTGAGAAAATCACTTTTGAAGTTTGCGGTCACGCAAGTACATGATCGGGTTCGAGTACGTTGTCATTCCAAATTCAGCTGTTTTGCTTCTATTTCACCTTTTAATGTATTCTGAACACCCTCCCATGTCACACTCATTGTCGAAGATATGTCTTGCAAATTGTTTATTGCGATTACTGCAACATAATCTGAGTGTTTAGCAATGTTCCATTGTGGCAACCTGATCGATTCCACGTTGTTTACGGCTAGTGAGTGCGCACTGTGCATGCACTCGCAGCTTTAAGCCAACCAGGGGACCGCTAAGAGCCACACCATGCAACTGGTGACGTTTGTTTACAGATAGGTCTCTCAGTTAAGCGCTCCTTTTTGCTAAAGTTGACGTCGTTGGGGATTTCCTCTAGCAGATTCAGACAGTGGACATGGTGGGCTTTCCCATAGTACCAAATATGTCCGCCATGCGGCAAGGGAAACCCCGAAGAATGCGACTCAAACAAGTGCAATTTATCGGTTTTGTTTTATGAAATTCATGCGTGAAATGTTACGTAGACTTTCTAAAAAGCTTATAAAATGTACTAAATAGTAATATAAATGAGAAATATGCATTGTCAGTTGAAAGAAAAGACATTAAAATCGTTAGATATCACCATGCAATGTTTATAATTATGGTGTTTTCTCGAAATCAAGTTTGCCGACATGTGACTCATTTTGTTAGAACAGGTCATACACACACACACACACACACACACACACACACACACACACACACACACACACACACACACACACACACACACACCACCACCACCACCACCACCACCACCACCACCACCACCACCACCACCAGCCCCCCACACACACACACACAAATACATGTACACCTGTAGTGCACATTGGCACTCTTGACTTGAAACCAAATGGTAGTGGTTGGCATAAACAAGCCCTGTCACAATGTTGTGAATATATGTTTATATTATATAAACATGAATTTTTTTAAATCCACTTTACTTATGGTAAGATCTATAAATTAAACAGTTATGTAATATTAATAATAAACTAATTAATAAATCAATGCATGATTAGTAGCTGCATGAATCATGAATATAAGGCCGTAATTTCCATAATTATCAAGACAATCATTCCAAGTGCATAGCACACAAATCAGAATGTTATTTTTGGATCTCAAAATGTGTCTAAGATGCAATATTTGTACTAACAAATTTACCTAGAGTGGGCCAGGCCTAGGGTGATGTTGAATGAATGATCAAATTAACGTAATGAAGTACTGTTTTTAGTTATAACGGCAACATTTAGGTGGGTCCATATTTTAAACAACTGTCAACTTACTGTCAGAAATGCCGAAAAGTTAAATGATTAACTAATGTCATGGACCACCATGACGCTGTTACATTTATATAATAATACATACATATGATGTTGTCGACTAATTTGGTTTGGTGACTCCATCTGCAGGATTAAGACTCACCATTCAGTGCTAATAAACAGCGACAATAGATGTCAATGCGGTTGATATGCGGGAAGACGGCACTGAGCGGGAAGAAGGGACTTGACTTGGTACTGGGAGTCACTGCAGCTACGATCTTGCTGTTTGCATTGGAAGAATTTTTGTCTTGAAAGACGTGTGTGTTCTGCCCTAACTGATGCTTTGGGTGCGATCCAAGAAGTATGTTCCTGACGTCTGGTTGTGGACGGGTTTTTAACTTTGGTGCTGAATAAAGTCATTGTGAAACTGAGATCCAGCACTCCACGTCCGTCCATCACACTAATAATTGCATGTGTTTAAATATTTAATTAATTAACTCAACAAATTGCTTATTAATGGCAAAATGGGATTAACAGGACAAGTGTCTAAATTGACTAAAAATTGACGATGATCTGACGGGATACATCTGACGTACCAACGATTGGACAAATGGATGTGTGCACTGTCACTAATATCTTGTATCAGTGTCACACAACTTGTATTGGTGAATTTAGTGTTTACCTTTTATAATTACATGAGAAGAGTTAGTCAGTTACACGTGTCGTAGCTAGGTAGGCTAGGCCCGGTACTAGGCAGGCGTAACCGTAGTGGTAATGATCAATGGGAAAGGAAGCATTTTGTATTAGTAGCTTTGAAAAAAATAACGCTGGACAGGTCACAGGACACGTGCACTGAATCTGAATGGGTTACGTCGTAAGGAGCCAATATTGGCTATTATATACGACGAGGGTATGTGCGCATGTTATTTATTGAGTGTTTGAGCCGCAGATCAGCCTGCTGAAATCAGTTATGGCCTGGACCTGCGACTCGTTAAGTTGGTTCCATTCAACTATTCGACTATTGTATTGTTTAAAAAAAATGAATTCTTAAATTGTTCAGTGTGGGCCGTGTTGCAATGTTGGTTGTTAGTTGTTGGACAACAATGCACTGTACCGGTCGCCGTGGAACTGCAGTACGATCTGCATCGCTGACAGGTTCGGCTTTAATTCAGCATAAAGACTAATCGCGCATTTATTATCACCATCTCCGTAAACTTTGCAGAACTCTGATGTAGTTGCCATTTTCTCTGCGGACTTTTCTCCGAGAGGTTTCCCGCCTCGTTTTCGATGTGAGGGGATTTCCAGGGATTGCCCAACAAGACAACATGGCAGCCGTGGAAACGTGTTATACGAGTTGCGGCTGTAATCGGACTCCACACTGTGTCGATTGGGGCAAAAATGGTCTAGTTTGTTTCGGCGCATGTCGATCCGTTGCGCTGTGTAAACCAGAGGTGTGTCTTCCCTTCATTACATTTTGTCATATATTAGTGGGCGATAATATGGGATAAAGCAATACTTGCTATACTTAATACTTGTAGCACTCTGTCGTTCTGTTTTCTTACAGTTCCCGTCATCAGTGATAGCGACCCTGGCAGGACACAAGGGTAGGGTGGAGAGTGTGCAGTGGATCCGCAAGCCAAACAGTGGTTGGTTATATTATTAATTCATCATCTCCTCAAATTTACTAGTTTATCAACAACTAAATTTGTGCAGTGCATGATTGTGAAATTTTGCTGTGGATGGAAGTTAATAAAGTTCCGTGGAACATCTCCTTAAGAAAGCCAGAATTATATATCCTTTTTTGCAATTGTATTTATTTGTTGGTGTAATTTTCTTGTATGAAACCAAGGCTAGATATGCAGTCGAGCAAGTAAAATAAAGAATTCACTTGTCTAACATATGTAGAGTAATTTACTTGTCCCATGGAGGAACATTAAAAAATGCATTTGTTCATAACAAAACAGACTGCAAACTAGACATAGTAATTTGTCTGTGTTGCACACAGCTTGATTGTACCACAGCCAGTACGCAACCAGTATACTTATCTGATTATAAAGTCACTCTCCTTAGCTTAGGCTTCCTTGGGATGGTTCTGATTGCAGCACCCACTTTGCTTCATCAATGATGAAATCATATTCTTCAGTATCCAACATCAACAGTTCATAGTTTCCAGTTCTTGTATTTAATGTCAGTGGAGCTTCAAAATCATATGACACACTTGAGTAAACCAGTCTAGATGATTTTTAAGTTAATTTATTAACCTGGCTTGCATTACTGATTCCAGCCACCTATTCCATGATTCAGCTACATTAGATATGGCTGAATGGATTCTTTTTAGGTTTCATTTTGCTCCTTGAGTAAATAATTTTGAGCCCTGAAATTGTGTAAACAACTATTAAATATAAATTTCTTTAGAATAATATAATATGAGGCGTGAAATGAAGATAATACTGATAAGAAAAAATGGGTCACTGTGTCACCAAATTGGTCATGTCACTGGTGTGTTTTTTTTGTTTCAGTGATACACTGTAGCGTAAACGTTTATGACTACTGATCTTCAAATAGTTCAATGTTGTGTTTCAGAAGCAGAAGATGAGCTGATTTCAGCATCAGCAGATTGCAGCGCCATCGTGTGGCAGAACCAAGGATGTGGGACAAAGGTAGACATATTGTGTCAGTACTAAATGTCACAACTACCGCAGTATACAGGTTTATTTTGTTCAGGGAACTAATATGTTACATTGCTAGTCATAGTCAAATGCCTAGACTACAGTGTGAAAAAGAAAGCAGTACTGTACTATGAAATATATTAGCCAATTTAGACAGATTAGTAACTTTTAAGTTTGACAACAATGCCAAGATAACTGTTAGAGAGCTGTCTGATTTTTATCATAAATGAATCTAGCTTTTCTTGCCAAATTTGTACCAAATGGTTTGTAAAAGAAAATAGTAATTTTGTGTTTGCCTTGTAGTTTGACAGTTGGTTCTAGAAAACTAATAATAATTATACTCTCCTAAGCACACCGTTAGTGTAACTGTTGCCTGCATCATTTAATGACCGAGATATTTTTAGTGGAACTGTGTGTAATGTTAACGTTTTTTGTTTTCCAGTTTGAAGCCACCGCTACACTGAAGGGGCACTCTGCCACTGTCACTATGGCAACTGGTATATATGTTCTGGGTGGATTACCCGACTGTATGCGCACCCTTGTTGCTACAACATCAGCTGATTCGAGTGTGAGAGTGTGGCAGAGAACTGCCAGGGACGGTGGGTGATAATAGTGTGTCACGTTAAATAGTGTGTATAATGTGCTGCAGGTGCACAGCTTTTGACCAACTTGTGTTATTTTGTCATATAAGGTGTTTAAAAGGAGTCAAAGATATCTAGATGATGTCTTCATGTACAAGCTGACCTACCATTACAGACACATGCATATGTTGTCAGCTGACCAGTAACTCTTGAATGTAGCTACAATGTAAATCCACAAATAAATTATACTTTTGTTCAAAATAATGTTATAAGCAGCAGACATTGTCATAAGAGTTTGCAATCTAATCATCACCATCATCGGAATGGTGGTGGAATTATTATTAATGTCGATTTGAGTCTCCTTATATGATCTATCTGTAAATGTATTTTATGTTTTTACAGAAGAGTTCCAGATGTTGCAGTCAATCTCGTTTGGCTCAGGGTTTGCCCTTTGCCTGGAGTGGGTTCTACTCCCAGACATCTCAAGTGAGTAGTTTATTTATCAATTTATTTATGTGTAAGCAGTCAGTATTTACAGTTACACATCTAAGCAATAAAATGAAGAATGGTCAGTCTTAAATGTGCCCGTTTGAAAATGACTCAATGACCAGCGACCATTTACTGCAGCACTGCCCACTATGTGTAGCCAGACGACACCCGTCTGACAGAGAAGTGCTGTGGCAGTCAGGAGGCACTTATGAGGCCAGCATCATTTGTGAGAGTGACAGGCATTCCCATCTAATTGTGGACAATGATGGAGAAGGAAGGGTCACTTTTTTCAAACTTGTTACATTTACTTCATAATTTGAAACGCTCTGTAATAGCCATTATTTTATCAATACAACATAAATAAACTGCTAGAAGAGTTGATATACAGATTTGTAGGTGAAATACTTAAATTGTATTCAACAAAATAAAGATACCATTACAACCAGTGGTAGGACCTATCATACTAACTGACCGTGGCAGCTGTGAATAGCCTTGTTCTACAGTAAGATACTGACTTTGGTAATCAACCACAACCCCAGCTGTATTAATGACTTAATAGTAAGTGCATGTATCTTTGCTAAAACAAAACATATGAACCACCAAATGATGAGCAAAGACTTCCAACTTCTGCACTAGATACTACTAAAATGTTCAGAATATTATCTATGCAAATTTTCTGTGAATATTTCAAATTAGTAGAAATTGTAATGTTTTTAGTGAACAACATAAACTGTCTGAGCAATGGCATATCTAATGTCAAAGTTTACAACAAGAATGGCCACTTTATGACCATAGTAAGTATCCAAACAATGCATGGTAACTGTTCCATTTCCAACAGTGGTTATTTTGTAGGTTCAGTCTTCCTATAATAAGATACAAATGAGATGAATGTAAGTATTTTATTGAAGAGGCACATTTAACAGTTGCTATATTATTTTGTGTTTCTCTGGGGTCTGACCTGGACTTTCACTGAATTGGCACTGACAAATGAGTGATTGTTTCAGAGCCTCTGTTAGCCTGTGGCTGTGATGACACAAGAGTCCACTTGTTTGTGGAAGATGACACTCAGGTAATCATTGTATTCTCTTCTGTTTTTCTAATATCTAGTTGATGTACCTATACTAGGCAAATAAGAGACAATGTAGCTATAGCATGCTATATAAAGAAATAATCGTAGTAGCCACAGTAGAACAGGATTAGTGCATAACATTTAACATTCCCAAGTAACATCAGTAGCATCACCTGGAACTCTTCTGCAAAAATATAAAATACATTTACAGATAAATCATTATAGGGGACTCACACGCAACAATATCATCAGTAAATAGTCACATCACTTGACACAGTTTACTGAACACTTCTCAGGACAGTTCTATTCCAAATCAAAACTTTATTTTTCATATTCAAAATAAAAAAAATCTTTTTTAACTCTTGAGGCTTTCATCGATGACATTACACAACACATGACATGTATCATGTTTTTGTTTGTGTAAGATTTATCTTATGAGTGATGAGAAAGCATGTGTACGTGTTGCAGTTTTCTGTTGTTCATCAACTCTGGGGTCATGAAGACTGGATCCGGGATCTGTCTGTCACCATCGATGGTAATGTCTCATGACATCCATGTTTTAGATACATCCTTCATCTTTTGTCACGCACAGAATGGGTAGCAGATAGGTTTAGTGTTTCATTGGGAGCAGAATGTGTAGACTCGACTGACTGGTGTCTCCAAAGCCTAGTGCAGGAATCGTAGACAACAGACTGAGTGAATGGGTGACAAACTCTTTATAACCTCTTTAAATTAATATGGTCAACAGTTGAGGCTGCTGAACTTATCAGGTGGGAGATTGACTTCGTACAAATGATATTTTCAATGGCCGCAGAAGAACTGATTGAACTAAGTTGCATCTATAGCTGCATTTGGGCAGACGTACGCCCCAAGAAGGGATTACATTACATAAAGTGCGTCACCAAAATGGGTGAAGAAGACAGCTTTACGCAGAGACCATCATACCACCAATTAATGGATAAAACCCAGTGTGGACAGGTAGAAATACCATAGGGTGGGTGGTGGATTAGTAAAAAATGAAGGAGCAAAAAAGGTCTTCAAATATCATAGATATTGTCAGTTATGCCTTGAAAATGATTGTTTGTGTGTTTGTAGTTCAGGTCATAAAACACATCTCTATTGGCATGTTAACAACTACATGTCCACCAAAATAATGTGACTGCCAAAACAATGTATCCTGCATAAAGCCCTGGTGAAGAACGTCAAGCAAAATAGCCATAATATTTGCTGCCATTGTATTGGGTTTTGCCAGTTCTAGATAGAAACATAGAACATCGTAACCACTTGTGGTCATTCTCCACAGACACCGGAGATGTGCTTCTGGCGAGCTGTGCCCAGGACTGCTACATCCGCGTGTGGAGGATCTCCCGGCGACACCTGGTGGCAGGTGCTGCATCGACAGAGCGAAGCATCGATGAGCTGCTGCAGGGAGAGGAAATAAAACTGAAGGAAACCGTCTTCTCGTTTCTGCAAAAAGGTAACATGTTTGGTTTTAGGTGTCCTTTTAGAATGAAAACATAGTTATTTTTCAATGCTAGTGAAGCAGTGATTCATGATCAAACCTTCCTCTTTCCTGAGTTTGTGAGTAGTTCTCTGTCTTATTCTCTGTGTCATTTTCCACTTGCCCTGACCAAGAACTTAGCAGCAGCAACTCCCAGCTACTGACATGTCGTCTGGTGGATTGAAATGAACAGAGTTGTCCAGGTCTTGTAACAGACAGAGTTGGATTAAACGACTGCAGCTAGATCAATAGGACATTGATATCTCCTGTTGATCTAGCTGCGGAGACCCACTGGTGTATCCAAGTTTACATCAAATGTTGATGACTTATGAATATGATCAGTCAACGCCCAAATGTCAAAGCATATTATAGAAATAAAAGAGTTACACATCAAAACTGAATGATAACAAATTAAACGATGTCCTTAATAAGATACTTTCTGATCATGATTTGCATTTGTTGTGATCTTTATTAAGTTTTGTGAAATGTACATTATGCAATGTATTAATACTGAAATAATTATAAATCTTGTATGTTATGTAACACTTGACTATATTCTGTGCATACTCATAACACACATATACATATGCAAAATATTGCTTATGAAATGTCGTATTTATCATGATTTCATTTTCCAGGTGAACATATCAGTTATGCTGTGACATTGGAATCAGTGATGCAAGGTCATGAAAATTGGATCTACAGCATCCAATGGGAACCTGAGATAAGCAAAGGTAATGTCAGTTTCAGGTTGACCCATGTTACCCTCATCTGCATTTATATCATCTCAAATTACAGACTTGACAAAAACAAAACTAGTTACAATTGTTTTAACACTCTTTCAGGTGGAGGGCGCCACCAGCCAATGTGTTTATTATCGGCATCAATGGACAAGACCGTGATCATCTGGAGACCAGATCCAGAAATGGGAGTTTGGATCGAAAAAGTAAATCTGTTAATATAATCAGATGATTATTTATTTTTCTTCGAGACAGAGAAATACAACTACAAATTGTGTTCAGAACTGTAGAGGTGGTTGTGTTGGAACCAAGCATGCTGCATGTTTTCTTTTCGTTACATGAAATAGGGTTAAGCAGCACAAAAAGCTTTTAATTAGAGAAATATAACTAAACATACTAAGTTTTATTACACAAAACTAGTTAAGTTATCAGTGAAATGATATAACTTATAAATCAAACATGAGCTGAAATATAAATGTAAATTTCTGTTTTAAAAATATTTGCATCAACGTCTTGTAGCTTTCACAACAATTTTAATTCTCCGACAAGGTTCGTGTGGGCGATGTAGGAGGAAATTCCCTGGGATTCTACGGAGGAGTATTCAGCCCCGATGGACAGAGTATCTTGGCATATGGCTACCAGGGGGCGTTCCAGATGTGGAGACAGCAAACGGTGAGTTCTGTTTCGCCAGACTCATATTTTCTCATATTTATCAGCTATCCAAAATATTGACCCTGAAACAGTGTTGATTTATTTAACAAAAACATTATTTAGCTTTTGGTTTAACATTTCTTTCTGAAGTCATCCATCTTTGAAATGTAATTTGTATGTTCTATATGCAATGTATCACATTGTCAACTCAACATTTTTGTATAGAAAGCAATTTGAGGATAAAACAATGAAAATGATATCCTCATGCCATATCCTTTTGTTGGCTGGAGTTTTGAGAGAAAAACAATCTATCAAGTAACGTGTAAAATTACAAATGTATGGTATAATAAATAAATATTGTTCACAGTGTACATATAATTTCATCTAAGTGGAATTGTTCTCATTTTCCTAAATGTTAATTTCATGTCCACTTAGAATGTAATGGAGCAGATGTGTTTTTCCATCTTCAAAAGGGTTTTCTTCAACCATTGAAATAGTTGTAACTCCGAATGTGTAAATTCTTCTATAAACACCAATATGTAATCATAGTAAATGCTGAAATAACCTTGCACATTTTTTACAACAAACTAGAAACAAATTAGTATTTAAATCTAGACAAAATTATTCTTTCCCACAAATGAATTTTATGAGGAGATTCCTGGTTCTCATGTGACATTTTCTCCTGTAGGACACTACCTTGTGTGTGCCAGTGGTGACATCTGGTGGCCATTTTGGTCCCTTACAGGACCTGGTCTGGCAGCCAGACACCGGTCAGTTTGTGCTGACTGTCAGCGTTGACCAGACAGCAAGGCTACATAGCTACTGGACAGCAGAAGATGACCGTCAGGTAGGTCAGCGCAGTTGTCTTGACTGGTCCGTGAAAACTTAAAGGAGAGCTGAAACGCTTGAACAACTATTGCCATAACACAAGCACATACCATTTATAGGATATGTGACCATGCTTTGATGAGAACGAAGCCACAGTATATTTAAAAAAAATCCAACTTGGATATCTTTGGCTATTGGGTACCACTGTATTATGCTTGAGCCATTTAATGGCACACTGTGGTACTTGCAAAATGGGAAATTCCCCTGAGTTCAAGAAATTCTAACCATTTCCTGTGCAGATACGTTCCATATAATGCTTACCGTAATATAAATTTTATATGACACCATATTCTTGTTTTTGTGCAGAAATGTCTATTGATGAAATTAAATCAGAAAAAAAATTGAAATTGAGTAGACAGGAGCTAATCAAACCAAGTGCAGCTTGAGCATAACCTGGCTGCACCCAGTTGTCACTGAAATACAGGTTTGAATTTTGTTAATATACCATGGCTCCAGGCTTATCAAATTATGGTCACATATCATCTAAATGGTATATTCTTATGGAATGGCAATGTTTGTTCAAACATTTCAGCTCCGCTTTCAGGACTCAATCCTGTGCAGTGTAGATAACTGACTGTACATGTTTATCTCACTGGCAGCAATGAATTGGAAGTACTAATAATATTAACACAATGGTACTTAGGAAGAATGACAGAGTCTGTTTTGTTTCAGAGCGCATGGCATGAGATAGCCCGGCCTCAGATACATGGCTATGACTTGCAGTGCATCACCATGATTGACAAGTGAGTAGCAGGATGATTGACAAGTGAGTAGCAGGGTGATTGACAAGTGAGTAGCAGGGTGATTGACAAGTGAGTAGCAGTATGATTGACAAGTGAGTAGCAGTGTGATTGACAAGTGAGTAGCAGGGTGATTGACAAGTGAATAGCAGGGTGATTGACAAGTGAGTAGCAGTGTGATTGACAAGTGAGTAGCAGGGTGATTGACAAGTGAGTAGCAGGGTGATTGACAAGTGAGTAGCAGGGTGATTGACAAGTGAGTAGCAGGGTGATTGACAAGTGAGTAGCAGTGTGATTGACAAGTGAGTAGCAGGGTGATTGACAAGTGAGTAGCAGTATGATTGACAAGTGAGTAGCAGTATGATTGACAAGTGAGTAGCAGGGTGATTGACAAGTGAGTAGCAGGGTGATTGACAAGTGAGTAGCAGTATGATTGACAAGTGAGTAGCAGGGTGATTGACAAGTGAGTAGCAGGGTGATTGACAAGTGAGTAGCAGTGTGATTGACAAGTGAGTAGCAGTGTGATTGACAAGTGAGTAGCAGTGTGATTGACAAGTGAGTAGCAGTATGATTGACAAGTGAGTAGCAGTATGATTGACAAGTGAGTAGCAGTATGATTGACAAGTGAGTAGCAGTATGATTGACAAGTGAGTAGCAGTATGATTGACAAGTGAGTAGCGGCATGATTGACAAGTGAGTAGCGGCATGATTGACAAGTGAGTAGCGGCATGATTGACAAGTGAGTAGCAGTATGATTGACAAGTGAGTAGTGACATGACTGATGAGTCAGTGGGGTACAGCGACACCCACTACACCGTGACGGTGTGCATAGTATTTTCACTGTTTTAGGTGCAGCCAATATTGTGACATAAATTCCATAAATACTACCTCCATGCAGCTACTGAACATTTTGTAAGATATTAATGCTATTATTATTTTAATTGTATCTGTTGTCGTGTAGGTTCTCATTTGCATGTGGAGCTGATGAGAAAGTGGTGCGTGTCTTCAAAGCTCCAGTCAACTTCATAGATAACTTCCGTCGGCTTTGTAGCACTGACATGGAGAAAGATATGTGTGACAAACAGGTAAATATATGTCAGTAATGTCACCCAGACATGGTGCTTTTGTGATATAACACAAAATACTTTACATATACTGACTATTTATCTTGACTATCTCATCAAAATTGCACTTATTTAAACATTGTGTAATTCACATGTAGGAATATTAAGATGTTATTATCCTGTCTATAAGCAATGTTTGACTTTGTGTATAATTAGAACAACTCTTTGTAGTACTACGAGGGTCTGCCTGAGGGCGCCAGTGTGCCAGCTCTTGGTCTGTCAAACAAGGCAATCTACCTGGAGCAAGTAGCCACACAGGACAAGGAGCTGTATGGGGCTGGTGACCTCCGACCTCAGTTGAACCCACAATATTCAGAGGCCTACTTTGCCCCACTCCAGCTTTCAGGTGTGTGTGTGTGTGTGTGTGTGTGTGTGTGTGTGTGTGTGTGTGTGTGTGTGTGTGTGTGTGTGTGTGTGTGTGTGTGTGTGTGTTTGGGGACTGGGGACATATGGAGACTTCCAGGGGTGTGGGAGTGGGAACATGTGGAGACTTCCAGGGGTGTGTGTGTGGGAGTGGGAACATGTGAAGACTTCCAGGGGTGTATGTGTGGGAGTGGGAACATGTGGAGACTTCCAGGGGTGTGTGTGTGGGAGTGTGAACAAGTGGAGACTTCCAGGGGTGTGGGAGTGGGAACATGTGGAGACTTCCAGGTGTGTATGTGCGGGAGTGGGAATAAGTGGAGACTTCCAGGGGTGTATGTGTGGGAGTGGGGACATGTGGAGACTTCCAGGGGTGTGTGTGTAGGAATGGGAACATGTGGAGACTTCCAGGGGTGTGTGTGTGGGAGTGGGAACATGTGGAGACTTCCAGGGGTGTGTGTGTGGGAGTGGGAACATGTGGAGACTTCCAGGGGTGTGTGTGTGGGAGTGGGAACATGTGGAGACTTCCAGGGGTGTGTGTGTGGGAGTGGGAACATGTGGAGACTTCCAGGGGTGTGTGTGTGGGAGTGGGAACATGTGGAGACTTCCAGGGTGTGTGTGTGGGAGTGGGAACATGTGGAGACTTCCAGGGGTGTGTGTGTGGAGTGGGAACATGTGGAGACTTCCAGGGTGTGTGTGTGGGAGTGGGAACATGTGGAGACTTCCAGGGGTGTGTGTGTGGGAGTGGGAACATGTGGAGACTTCCAGGGGTGTGTGTGTAGGAATGGGAACATGTGGAGACTTCCAGGGGTGTGTGTGTGGGAGTGGGAACATGTGGAGACTTCCAGGGGTGTGTGTGTGGGAGTGGGAACATGTGGAGACTTCCAGGGGTGTGTGTGGGAGTGGGAACATGTGGAGACTTCCAGGGTGTGTGTGTGGGAGTGGGAACATGTGGAGACTTCCAGGGGTGTATGTGTGGGAGTGGGGACATGTGGAGACTTCCAGGGGTGTGTGTGTGGGAGTGGGAACATGTGGAGACTTCCAGGGGTATGTGTGGGAGTGGGAACATGTGGAGACTTCCAGGGGTGTGTGTGTAGGAATGGGAACATGTGGAGACTTCCAGGGGTGTGTGTGTGGGAGTGGGAACATGTGGAGACTTCCAGGGGTGTGTGTGTGGGAGTGGGAACATGTGGAGACTTCCAGGGGGTGTGTGTGGGAGTGGGAACATGTGGAGACTTCCAGGGGTGTGTGTGTGGGAGTGGGAACATGTGGAGACTTCCAGGGGTGTGTGTGGGGTGGGAATGTGGGACTTCCAGGGGTGTGTGGGGAGTGGGAACATGTGGAGACTTCCAGGGGTGTGTGTGTGGGAGTGGGAACATGTGGAGACTTCCAGGGGTGTGTGTGTGGGAGTGGGAACATGTGGAGACTTCCAGGGGTGTGTGTGTGGGAGTGGGAACATGTGGAGACTTCCAGGGGTGTGTGTGTGGGAGTGGGAACATGTGGAGACTTCCAGGGGTGTATGTGTGGGAGTGGGGACATGTGGAGACTTCCAGGGGTGTGTGTGTGGGAGTGGGAACATGTGGAGACTTCCAGGGGTATGTGTGGGAGTGGGAACATGTGGAGACTTCCAGGGGTGTGTGTGTAGGAATGGGAACATGTGGAGACTTCCAGGGGTGTGTGTGTGGGAGTGGGAACATGTGGAGACTTCCAGGGGTGTGTGTGTGGGAGTGGGAACATGTGGAGACTTCCAGGGTGTGTGTGTGGGAGTGGGAACATGTGGAGACTTCCAGGGGTGTGTGTGTGGGAGTGGGAACATGTGGAGACTTCCAGGGGTGTGTGTGTGGGAGTGGGAACATGTGGAGACTTCCGGGGGTTTATGTGTGGGAGTGGGAACATGTGGAGACTTCCAGGGGTGTGTGTGTATGTGTGAATGGGAACATGTGGAGACTTCCGGGGGTGTGTGTGGGGAGTGGGAACATGTGGAGACTTCCAGGGTGTGTGTGGGAGTGGGAACATGTGGAGACTTCCTTTGGGGAAGGGGTGGGTGTGTGTGGGAGTGGGAACATGTGGAGACTTCCAGGGGTGTGTGTGTGGGAGTGGGAACATGTGGAGACTTCCAGGGGTGTATGTGTGGGAGTGGGAACATGTGGAGACTTCCAGGGGTGTGTGTGTGGGAGTGGGAACATGTGGAGACTTCCAGGGGTGTGTGTGGTGTGTGTGTGGGAGTGGGAACATGTGGAGACTTCCAGGGGTGTGTGTGTGGGAGTGGGTACATGTGGAGACTTCCAGGGGTGTATGTGTGGGAGTGGGAACATGTGGAGACTTCCAGGGGTGTGTGTGTATGTGTGTGAATGGGAACATGTGGAGACTTCCAGGGGTATGTGTGGGAGTGGGAACATGTGGAGACTTCCAGGGGTGTGTGTGGTGTGTGTGTGGGAGTGGGAACATGTGGAGACTTCCAGGGGTGTGTGTGTGGGAGTGGGAACATGTGGAGACTTCCAGGGGTGTATGTGTGGGAGTGGGAACATGTGGAGACTTCCAGGGGTGTGTGTGTGGGAGTGGGTACACATGGAGACTTCCAGGGGTGTGTGTGTGGAAGTGGGAACATGTGGAGACTTCCAGGGGTGTGTGTGTGGTAGTGGGAACATGTGGAGACTTCCAGGGGTGTGTGTGTGGGAGTGGGTACACATGGAGACTTCCAGGGGTGTGTGTGTGGAAGTGGGAACATGTGGAGACTTCCAGGGGTGTGTGTGTGGGAGTAGGAACATGTGGAGACTTCCAGGGGTGTGTGTGTGTGGGAGTGGGTACATGTGGAGACTTCCAGGGGTGTGTGTGTGTGTGAGTGGGAACATGTGGAGACTTCCAGGGGTGTGTGTGTGGGAGTGGGAACATGTGTGGACTTCCAGGGGTGTGTGTGTGTGGGACTTGGAACATGTGGAGACTTCCAGGTGTGTGGGAGTGGGAACATGTGGAGACTTGTTGCAGTAAACATGTTTGACTGAGCTTAAGGGAGATTGTCATAATTGTGAAGTAGTACCAGAAAGAATGATGACCACATGTGTTATAAAGCACTAAGTAATAGGACATGTCAGTAGCCTGCTGCACTACTATGAATAATCATAGGCAAGCAAACACTGAGAGTCATATCTTTTGATGTAGTTTGGTAACGTTCCTCTCCAATAAGGAGGAGGAGCAATTTAAAATCTTGAGAGTTTTCTCAAGTAAATAAACGTCCTTGATTTGTCTAGTAGTTGAAATAATGTTTGGTTGTCTGTAAATCTTATTTTAGCCATTTTAATAATTGATTGATACAAACAGGCCAATTTCCACGCATGTGTTGGTATCACTAACATTTGTAAAATAAAGTTGCCCTGATGTGTGAGATGTCTGTATGTTGTCAAACTTGATCTTGTATAATTAACAGCTGAAGAATACATAAGGGTACGTTGTTATGTAATTTGTATAAAAACAACCTGTTCCAAAATTAAGTGTTGTTATGTTTTGTTTTTATGTTTGTTGACTCTAATAACCACTTAACTTACAGAGCCCCCGACAGAGGGTGACTTGCTTCAGAACACCCTCTGGCCAGAGATCCAGAAGTTGTATGGCCATGGCTTTGAGATTTTTGCCTTGGCGTGTCACCCCAATGGGACAGTGCTTGCATCTGCATGTAAGGTGAGACTCTCGGTCAGTTGGAGTGGTCAGTTGAGTGGGTCAGCTTGAACTAGCCAGTCTTTTGTTTACTTTATATTTCTCTGAGTAAAAAACAAGGTAAACTTGTTACCAAATATAGGTGTTATAATTGGTTACCAAGTGTAGTAGATGTTGAATTTTTTTACCTAGTGTAACAGATGTAATTTTTACCAGGTGTAGCAGGTGTTGTAATTGTTTTACCCAGTGTAGAAGATGTAATTTTTTACCAGCAGGTGTTATAACAAACATCACCAATATATCCTGACACAAATACTTTTTTGTCTCTCGCCATTCAAAAATGGCAAAATCAGTTTACCCATCAAGAATGGCACATTTATCTCACCATTCAGTAAATGCAGGTTATGGATGAATCAAGAATTGTTTGTTGTTTTCCACACCTGTTGACACCCAGGGCTAATGCTAAATTAACCTGCGAGAAAATATGACCTGATGACATTTGTTATGGTATTAAGGTGGTACAATGCCTAATGGAAGATAAACAGATTTTTATTTTGGTACCATTGAATCAATGAGGTAGTCGTGTATATTATAACATCCAAATGTAACATTCTGAAACTAACAATTGTTTTTGCAAATATAGACTAATGGTATTGATATCAAATGGTTGTCTTGTGTATACTATATATGTGTAAGTATATATAAATAAATATATATATATATATATATATATATATATACAATATTGTATATATATAATACACACACATATATATATATATATATATATAATATATATATATATATATATATATAATATATATATATATATATATATATATATATATATATATATATATATATATATATATATATATATATACCTACACACACAGTGTTCTTGATGTTCTGTTGTCATATAACACACTTGTCAGGCATCAAAGACGGAACATGCGGCTGTCATATTATGGGATGTGGTGACATGGAAGTCCGTCTGTCATCTGGAGGCCCACTCCCTCACTGTCACCCGTCTCGCGTTCTCACACTCCGGGGATGAGTTACTGTCGGTGTCCCGCGACCGCACATGGTCTCTCTTCCGTCACAGACCCTCAGAAGCTGCTGAGTCAGGTTCGGCCCATCAGATAGTGCTTCCCAAGTGTTAGTTATGTCACACTTGTTTCACTTATCTTATATGAACTACAGGCTACACATATGTTATGGAGGGAAACATAATTTTTTTTTAATGCTTCCATGTGCAGTTGAAATCAAGAATACCGGTGTCATTTGAGACATTTACTACGAACATTTTCTCAAATGTAATTTTTTTTTTAAATATCATAAACATAATTGTTCCATTGGCTGATATGTCGTTCATCGTGATTGTGTAGCCATGGTGCCCCGTGGTTGGGCGAAGGCCTCGGCATGCTGCTTCCACATCTGCCTATATTGCGCTATCCTCTGCCAGATGGTACCCTTCCAGTACTCGTCTACTTTGTCTCTCCACTGTCTCGCCAGTCTACCTCTAGGTCTTTTCCTTTCATAGGATTTCCAGGTGGTGATACACAGTGTCCATCGGTTATCTCGTATCCTACTGACGTGCCCTGCCTAGGTCCACTTCAGACTTCTGACTTGTTCAATCATGTCTGTGACCTTGATCTTTTCTCTTACCCAGGTGTTTGTTTTTCTGTCCCAGTATGTGATGTTTAACATATGTGTAGAGTTCATCGAGTGTATTCCCTAGACTTTTCATTAGTACTTTCGTGAGTACTTTATAAATATCTGATAGTAGGCATATCGGTCTGTAATTCTTGATGTCTTACTTATTTCCCTTCTTGAATATGATCACCATCTTATTGTTCTTCCACACTGTGGGCATTCGTCTTTCTGATAAGCAGTGTAGAGCTTAGCAAGTGTCTTTGAGATGGTATCTTCTCCTGCTTGATGTTATCTCTGGTACCTCTTTTGGGTCAGTGTGGATTATGGTACTCTGTTCACTGTCATATAGCTCGGTGTAGAATTCCTCTATTCATTCTGTGATCTTATCTTGATCATGGATTTCTCTACCCTGCTTGTCTAGATGTGTGATCAGTCTGTTGTGACCAAATATTTTTATGTTATTGTAGTTTGTCTCTGATGCTGGTTTGTGATATGTGCCTCGACTGTCATTAATTAAGGAGTGGTTATGAAATTTTGTTCTCATAAAAAATACTTATCCTTATCTAAACAGTGGTAGAATTGTTATTTTAAACTTGAATGATTAGGTTTGAGCGTATGTTGTAGAACCATTGTACACACGAGTAGCCTTCACCGACAAAAAGTCATCTCTCCACACCAGAATAATCTGGACATGTGCGTGGTCACATGACGACCACTACTTTGTGACAGTTTCTCGTGACAAGAAGGTCAGTGTCACAAAAACACTTCTACAGTAGTTTGGTGTATTCTAAACAATGATAATTACTAAGATACAGAGTTATTTTAACTGTTTCATTGTCGAACTTCAGCAGCTAATATTAACAGGCTCCACAAATCAAATGCTTCATCATAGAGAAGGATGGTGTAGCAGGCCTCCAAAAGATAACATTAGTTAAGCATTTTCATTTGAGGCATTCTGCTCATGCCAAGAGATTCATAGTTGACATTTCACTCTGCTGACGTCTCGTATGTTTTAAATCCTGCTGAATGCCACCCCAGTTTTAAAGTCGTAAGTGACTACTGAAAGAAAATAGCTTAAACATTAAACTGCTAAATTAGTTTGCACTTACCCCGTAGTTATCATGGTTGGGCTAACACCCATTACAAATTAAGCAGTTACATTTGGCAAATGTTGTTTAAAGTTAAAGTTTTAAAATGTCCATTAGTGTTTACTTCCAATCGAACGATTTAATGACATGTTTCTGCAGGCCATTATTTGGGGACGTGGACCACAAGGGGGAGCTGCCTGTCTTGGTGACTACAGAGCATGCTCCATGCCCCTTGATCTGGGCGATTCTGTTACAGCAGTCGACTTTGCACCTGTTCTCTGCAACAACTGGTAAGTTGCAGAAAATGTTGTAAGCGAAGGCAATTTCTTTTGGCAATCAAATTTATTGAGAACTAATGTCTTGTCATTTTATTTACACTGGTACTGGTGTTTTGTATTATTTTTGTTCAAAAAATGCTGTGTGGTATAAACGTTTTGTTTAAATACATAAAGGGCTTATAAAATTTGTCAATGAATTTGCAGTGTCATTTAAGCTTAACTCATTTAGTGCCCACTGTGACAACTAGCTTGTTATTTCATTTTATTATGGTTAAGTAATTTTACATTTGACCCAGCTAAAATTTGATACAAAATGGTCCAGTTTTACAAAGATCAGTCAGTCATTAAGTCATGCATTCTGCCTTCAGCTACTTGTTAGCATTTGGACTGGACGGTGGAGAGGTTGTACTTTACAAGTGGATATCCGAACAGCCCCAGACCACATCGTCTTGGACAAAGTGTGTCCGGCTTGAACAAAGGTCAGTGTGGAATTTTACAGTGTTTTGTGTAAGTGAAACAAATATCCAGCTTTTTGCCAACTGTTACGTCCAACGAAGTATCAGAGATTTGATTCAGTCAATGCATTTGGTGCGATCGGAAGCTGGCCAGTTACTCAACTACTGGAGAAAACAGACACAATAAGATGACAGCAGTGATACAAGAAAATGGAAGATGGCATTAAGCCAACATTGTCTGGATTTATAAGTGATATATCCACTAGATGACCGTTGCTTAGCAACAAGGTTCCTCATGCCATTGAAACGAATGTGCAACATTCAGAAGTTCCTTTACATATGTCATGTTGATACACCTGCCCCTGTTTTTATTTATGACAAAAAAAGATGGTAGTTTAAGCTAGACTTGCATGGAGGTCTTGGAGGAATGCTTAATCTAGCAGATGCCGTGCCATGTTGTCGTGTCGTGCCGTGCCGTGCCGTGCCGTGTCGTGTCGTGTCGTGTCGTGTCGTGTCGTGTCATGTCATGTCATGTCATGGTAGTAATTGTTGACAAAGCAATCTTTGACAGAGGTCACATGGATCATTTTGATTACAATGTAGACAAACTGTAGGACCCATTAGTTGTGTGAATTGTGACAACATTGTATGTTTCAGTGAGGCACACCACCTCACAGTCAAACAGCTTCGATTCCGGCCACAACTAGGGACACTTGGAGACAGGAAGGAAGAAGGGTCAGAGGTTAGCGAGCAGTGCCACCTACAGTTGGCAAGTTGCGGAATGGACCATGCTCTCAAGATTTACACAGTTCACCTCGACAAACTATGATAATAACAATTGCTGAATGTATTAGTATGCGTGTTGGTGTTGACATGAGATTTCTAAGTATAATGCTGAATTGATTTAAGTTGTAATACATCCTTTTTGCGGACATAAGCAAACATACACAATAAAAGTAGCATTGTCCTTTGTTGGTTTTATTCCTGAAATATAATGTATGCTTTGTCTGATGTTGGTGAACTAAGAGATCCTTTCTTGTTGTGTGTTCACATAACCAGAATTTTAACAACATTGTCTAGTCAAAGGAGACTGGCTTAGTAAGTTCAGTCATAGTTGATCAAAGTCACAATAAATAACCATTATATTTTGATGGGGCTATAATTACTGATGGCAGGTGTATACTATGCAGGATATAAACAAAAGCTGATGTCCCACCAAAACGGCCATAATTTAAATTATCATGTAAAGGGGATTGAGTTTACCGTTTACTGCATATAAAATGTACGTACGTGAACTCACAAACCCCTAACATAGAGCGGGCGTGGGTATGTGCGTGCGTGGATATAAATAAAGTATATTATAGTTTATTTGTACAGTTATGGTGATAGTACAATACTGTTCTTATAAAATGACAATAGTATATAGTAGCTAGTAGGTGCTAAGATGTAATGTATTTATACAATTAAACAAACAATTAAGTTGTACGTATCAGAGTTCAGATGTCGCCACATGCTAAAACAGTGGCTTTACACGTTCATTAATTTATGTTATTGTTAGGAGGGTTTGTCCACTGCGATGACAGCAATTGTTTCTGTTTGGCGCTCGGATTAGTGTCATGCAATGTACAAGCCTTTGCTTTGGCTTTGTCACAGTTTGTGTCCATCGCGGCGACACGGATGACTGTTTAAGTGTGACCGTGGGAATAGTGTCCCCCAATACAAGCGTAGGTCATCCTAAAACTATTATATAAGCTTATCACGTCCGTGTTGTCGGACATCGCCGCTTAAGTTAAGCCAGCTAATTTTAGTTGCGTTGTTGTTTGCGGTATCCAGGTGACGCCCCTGTGGTTGTGTGGGTAGATTGCGCCACGACGTAGACAGTGGTGCAATAGGCCAGGCAAAGTAAATGTTTCTGGACGAGTCACCCAAAAACATTCAATTCAATCACGGATTTATGTGGATATAAATCTGTGATTCAATTAACCAAGTAACCACCGGACGATGCAGCACGAAACGAATATTGCAGATGTCTTCCATGTCCTATTTTGTTTGTTAGTAATACGGTCAAAG
>JAODUO010001161.1:110000-136055 GCA_025642075.2 Ridgeia piscesae | reverse complement strand
ATGTATGTATGTATGTATGTATGTATGTATGTATGTATGTATGTATGTATGTATGTATGTATGTATGTATGTATGTATGTATTTTTATGTTTTTGGGCAGAGAAATTATTATTAGTTGTTTATTTGATGTTGAGTTGATTATGTTTTTTGTTGATTTTGAAATGAGTTTTTAGTAGTATTTTTTAAAAGTATTAGTTGGAATTGCATAACAACTTCGCGTTGGCAAGAATAACCTGCTCGGCTGGAGCTTGCATCTTTGTTGTCAGGTGATGTCGCGACTTGATGTGGCTCTGAGTATCTTCGTGAAGTTCTTAATGTTTCTGAAGAAATACCTATCAAACACGAGGATGACATTTGCGTTTTGTAGAGCTTACCAGACGTAAATAATAAATGAGTTCCGCGATGACCCAGAGAAGCGTAAAACATCGTATATTACGAAGCCTGGATGGGACATTTATGTTTATTTACACCTACTTGCTGTCTAGACTTAAACATTTTCATTTAGCCGTCTGGGTTAAACATCTACCGCCAGTGTTGATGTCATGTGACCTTGCAAGTAGACCAATGAGACATCCGGAGGTGAGTTATTGGAGTTCCACAAAATCGACCTGAAGAAGAGATCGTAACACTGAACCAAGAATAAGGGTTTAAAACTACTCAAAATTTACTAGGATCACTATTTAGGGCGGCATTATGTTTTTCGGGATGTATATCACACAAAAACTAAAAATGATATGTATTCGAGGATATGTTTATCTCCTGAATTTCATTGCTGTATACCAAATGTGAACAATAGGTAACACGCGTTCTGTCATCAAAGAAGCAGACCCCCAAAAATGGAGGTTTCAGAATGTTACTCCAAGTCATGAAAATTCCCAAACAGTTCAATTACCAGCAGCAACAACTGTCAGTAGCTGGTGTGTGACCCACGTGATGCAATCACAGCCTGGCAACCTTCCCTGCCCCAAAGATCTCGGATGGCGCCCTCTCAAGATGTCCCTTAAAACATGGGTTTAAAGGCAAATTTTGATTCATTTGCCAGCTAATTCTCTAGATCAGTTCAAACAAACTAAACTTCAGGTGTCATTTAACTGGTAGTCATGTTAGGTCGTTCTTCGAATACATATAATTTTAATATAGTTTCTGGTGTGTTCTCACAGTTGGAATGTTGACATCGATTCTAAGTCTACCAGGTCTTCGGAAACAAGTTTTGGCGGTCAGATCACATTTACAACCCTTATAGTAGATTCTCTCCGTGGTTAGAAAAATGTGTATAAAACTAAAATGTATATTTCTGGAACAGATAGATAAGAATTTATAGCTGTTTTACTTATTTTGTAAGATGTCGGTGGCCATGTTGCATTTATATGCTGATAACATTCCCAAATCACATGCATAACCCTTCAAAAAAACGCCTCATGTATACAAACAGTGTAGAACCAAAATGTATGTCACGTAATGAGTTACGTCCATCTTAGAAGTGTGTTGCGGCGGCCGTATTGGACGATAGTGGACGATCTTTTGCACGTTCTCTGAATATAGTATACTCAGAATTCCGCTTGAGTACATCCTACACAGGTTGAAGCAGTTGCGTGCGGCTTCGGATTCATTTGACCAGTTCTTGAGCCTTGTTTACCTTTGCACGACAACGGGACATCGTTTATGGCTAATTACTCGGCGGGCGATTTGCGCCCTGTACGGCGCGAACGGATATCGCACTGATTCTCGATATAGCCTCATTTGGAATTCGTAACAAACCGAATAGTTCTGATAACAAAGCTCAACGACACGGTATCCGCCAGTAAATTTGCCAGACGCGCCGGTAACGAAGCAGGTTCAACTATCACCTACGGACATGTGGAATAAACGCCACATAAAGGCGCTATTTGTGTCGTACGCTGTGTTTGTTATCCACACGCGTGAGGTTCGTCCGTGATGTCACCGATGCTGCAACTGCTGATTCGGTGTCGGTGTCGGTGTCGGTGTCGGTGTCGGTGTCGGTGTCGGTGTCGGTGTCGGTGTCGGTGTCGGTGTCGGTGTCGGTGTCGGTGTCGGTGTCGGTGTCGGTGTCGGTGTCGGTGTTCGGTGTCGGTGTCGGTGTCGGTGTCGGTGTCGGTGTCGGTGTCGGTGTCGGTGTCGGTGTCGGTGTCGGTGTCGGTGTCGGTGTCGGGGTCGGTGTCGGTGTCGGTGTCGGTGTCGGTGTCGGTGTTCGGTGTCGGTGTCGGTGTCGGTGTCGGTGTCGGTGTCGGTGTCGGTGTCGGTGTCGGTGTCGGTGTCGGTGTCGGTGTCGGTGTCGGTGTCGGTGTCGGTGTCGGTGTCGGTGTCGGTGTCGGTGTCGGTGTCGGTGTCGGTGTCGGTGTCGGTGTCGGTGTCGGTGTCGGTGTCGGTGTCGGTGTCGGTGTCGGTGTCGGTGTCGGTGTCGGTGTCGGTGTCGGTGTCGGTGTCGGTGTCGGTGTCGGTGTCGGTGTCGGTGTCGGTGTCGGTGTCGGTGTCGGTGTCGGTGTCGGTGTCGGTGTCGGTGTCGGTGTCGGTGTCGGTGTCGGTGTCGGTGTCGGTGTCGGTGTCGGTGTCGGTGTCGGTGGTGTAATTGCCAATTCTGTTTTACAGATTCTGTAGCTGCTGCTGCTTTTTGCTGTTGCTGCTGCTGCTGATGATGATGCTTTACGCTTCTTCTGTTTCTGTTGATGTTGGTAGTTCTGCTTCTGCTGATTCTGTCTACAGCTGAAGTTGTTGTCGTAGCTGTTACTGCATCTGTTTCTGCTGCTGACACTGCTTGTGTCATTTGATCCTGCTCTACTTGGGGGCTTGCTGTTTCTGCAGCTGCTATTGATTCTGCTGCTGTTGTTGTTGTTTCTGCTGCTGTTGCTATTGCCTCTATACTGCTGCTGCTATTGCTTCTTCTTCTTCTTATGCTGGTGCTATTGCTTCTGCTATTGCTGCTATCGCTGCTTCTTCTGCTGCTGTTGTTGTTACTGCTACTGCTACTGCTGGTGTTGCTTCTACTGCTGCTATTGCTTCTTCTTAGTATTCTTCTTTTGTTGCTGTTGCTGCTGCTGCTGCTGTTGTTGCTATTGCTTCAGCTGCTGCTGTTGCTGCTGCAGCAACTACAAATATAAACACTGGCATGCCTGCGCTCACCAGCCGCATACATCACGCCGATGCGAGATTTGCCTTGGGTACTCAATTCGCTGCTCGTTAAACCTACGATACATGGATCAGTGAGACGAGCCCCGCCACGCTCTACCAAGTATAGCCGTCCTCATTCACCCGCCAAATGCCACGCATTGTGATATCATTATAATTCTAGATCCATTATCACCGAAGGCACCGGTAAGGCCAAACACGCGTCTGCTTTCACGGGAGTGTTAATGGGGCGATTTGTTTCCGCAAACGTCAGTTACGTGGAAGCTGCCGTCGCTTGCTGTAGCAACTATTCTTCGCGAGTAAAATGGCGCCGATCAACGCAATGGCATTGATAAATCGCGCGGCGGCGCTTAACAAAAATTGAAGTGCATATTATGGATATCAGACACCAGTGGATGTGGTCGTCGGACGGCATTTCGCGAGCTGGTCATCTGTTAAATCATGACCGCAAATGTGGGCCCGTCGGTGCGAGGAGGTCAATGCATTTACAATTAAGCCACTCGCTATTGAACTGGTCGCCTGGATCATGGATACAGTTGCGGAGTGCTGGGTATAATTGAAGACGTGAGCGATACGTCGGATATGGTTTGACTTCAGGTCTCCACTTCTGGCGTTCTGAAACGTTTTATTAACTGACTACTAATGTATATATTGTCATTAGAATGTAATATGGCTTTAAGAGTTTTCACTCAGCTAGCCCGGCTTTCTCTGAAATATTGTCGCCGAATTGGTTTTCTCCGCTGGCGCTGATTTTTGTCGCTTTTGGAGCACTGTGACTCAGTGGTTAGAGTATCGGACTCTCAGTGTAGAGAACCAGTGGGCTGTTGTGCCGAACCTTGGGCTAGTTCGTTCACTGTACTCTAGTTCACTGAGCTGTATGAAATAGTACCTGGTTATAGACAGTGGTGGGTATTTGCATAGTGATGGTGTTCGCGCATTAAATGTCGCGTGGCTGAATGTTTCCCAGATACATAGAAATGGTGTTCTACCAAACAGGTATGCGTACGTCGTTCCCAAGCGGAACAAACCGGGAGTTTAAAGATGAGTTCTCATATAACGCATATACAATTCTCTCTTCTTTACACAAACTACGTCATCACCAGAAAGACCAAGTAATCCCGGTGCCAAAGACATAACATTGGTAGGAAGGCGATGTTCTCTGAAGAATAAATTGACGAAGGATTTAAGCAAGCGCAGTGCATTTCGGGAAACGAGGAGTGGAGCCTCCCGTTCACCAACCGGGTACATTTTAATGAAAGTATCGCGGGTGTCATTGTGTTTTACTGCAGCCACGTTTTTATTCAACCATGGCAGAGTGAACTATAACATCGTTCTAATGACTAACAATTTCATGTATACTTGACAAAGGTAAGGTCCGTCTGTGCAATTATACCAATGATTTATCCTGGATGGTCCGCTTGAGCTATTGTATACGTCTAAGAGTTATGCTGTTTTCCAACAAAAAAAATAAAATTTGTTTAAAAGAAGCAAGCGTCGGTCATGAGGCTACATCTGTACTACGAAGTGGAAGACTGCTCCATAGAGTGTCACGAGGCTACATCTGTACTACGAAGTGGAAGACTGCTCCATAGAGTGTCACGAGGCTACATCTGTACTACGAAGTGGAAGACTGCTCCATAGAGTGTCACGAGGCTACATCTGTACTACGAAGTGGAAGACTGCTCCATAGAGTGTCACGAGGCTACATCTGTACTACGAAGTGGTAGACTGCTCCATAGAGTGTCACGAGGCTACATCTGTACTACGAAGTGGAAGACTGCTCCATAGAGTGTCACGAGGCTACATCTGTACTACGAAGTGGAAGACTGCTCCATAGAGTGTCACGAGGCTACATCTGTACTACGAAGTGGAAGACTGCTCCATAGAGTGTCACGAGGCTACATCTGTACTACGAAGTGGAAGACTGCTCCATAGAGTGTCACGAGGCTACATCTGTACTACGAAGTGGTAGACTGCTCCATAGAGTGTCACGAGGCTACATCTGTACTACGAAGTGGAAGACTGCTCCATAGAGTGTCACGAGGCTACATCTGTACTACGAAGTGGAAGACTGCTCCATAGAGTGTCAGAGGCTACATCTGTACTACGAAGTGGTAGACTGCTCCATAGAGTGTCACGAGGCTACATCTGTACTACGAAGTGGAAGACTGCTCCATAGAGTGTCACGAGGCTACATCTGTACTACGAAGTGGAAGACTGCTCCATAGAGTGTCACGAGGCTACATCTGTACTACGAAGTGGAAGACTGCTCCATAGAGTGTCACGAGGCTACATCTGTACTACGAAGTGGAAGACTGCTCCATAGAGTGTCAGAGGCTACATCTGTACTACGAAGTGGTAGACTGCTCCATAGAGTGTCATGAGGCTACATCTGTACTACGAAGTGGAAGACTGCTCCATAGAGTGTCATGAGGCTACATCTGTACTACGAAGTGGAAGACTGCTCCATAGAGTGTCATGAGGCTACATCTGTACTACGAAGTGGTAGACTGCTCCATAGAGTGTCATGAGGCTACATCTGTACTACGAAGTGGAAGACTGCTCCATAGAGTGTCACGAGGCTACATCTGTACTACGAAGTGGAAGACTGCTCCATAGAGTGTCACGAGGCTACATCTGTACTACGAAGTGGAAGACTGCTCCATAGAGTGTCACGAGGCTACATCTGTACTACGAAGTGGAAGACTGCTCCATAGAGTGTCACGAGGCTACATCTGTACTACGAAGTGGTAGACTGCTCCATAGAGTGTCAGAGGCTACATCTGTACTACGAAGTGGAAGACTGCTCCATAGAGTGTCACGAGGCTACATCTGTACTACGAAGTGGAAGACTGCTCCATAGAGTGTCACGAGGCTACATCTGTACTACGAAGTGGTAGACTGCTCCATAGAGTGTCACGAGGCTACATCTGTACTACGAAGTGGAAGACTGCTCCATAGAGTGTCACGAGGCTACATCTGTACTACGAAGTGGAAGACTGCTCCATAGAGTGTCATGAGGCTACATCTGTACTACGAAGTGGAAGACTGCTCCATAGAGTGTCACGAGGCTACATCTGTACTACGAAGTGGAAGACTGCTCCATAGAGTGTCACGAGGCTACATCTGTACTACGAAGTGGTAGACTGCTCCATAGAGTGTCATGAGGCTACATCTGTACTACGAAGTGGAAGACTGCTCCATAGAGTGTCATGAGGCTACATCTGTACTACGAAGTGGAAGACTGCTCCATAGAGTGTCATGAGGCTACATCTGTACTACGAAGTGGAAGACTGCTCCATAGAGTGTCATGAGGCTACATCTGTACTACGAAGTGGAAGACTGCTCCATAGAGTGTCATGAGGCTACATCTGTACTACGAAGTGGAAGACTGCTCCATAGAGTGTCATGAGGCTACATCTGTACTACGAAGTGGAAGACTGCTCCATAGAGTGTCATGAGGCTACATCTGTACTACGAAGTGGTAGACTGCTCCATAGAGTGTCATGAGGCTACATCTGTACTACGAAGTGGAAGACTGCTCCATAGAGTGTCACGAGGCTACATCTGTACTACGAAGTGGTAGACTGCTCCATAGAGTGTCAGAGGCTACATCTGTACTACGAAGTGGTAGACTGCTCCATAGAGTGTCAGAGGCTACATCTGTACTACGAAGTGGAAGACTGCTCCATAGAGTGTCATGAGGCTACATCTGTACTACGAAGTGGAAGACTGCTCCATAGAGTGTCATGAGGCTACATCTGTACTACGAAGTGGAAGACTGCTCCATAGAGTGTCACTGAGGCTACATCTGTACTACGAAGTGGTAAGACTGCTCCATAGAGTGTCATGAGGCTACATCTGTACTACGAAGTGGAAGACTGCTCCATAGAGTGTCATGAGGCTACATCTGTACTACGAAGTGGAAGACTGCTCCATAGAGTGTCATGAGGCTACATCTGTACTACGAAGTGGAAGACTGCTCCATAGAGTGTCATGAGGCTACATCTGTACTACGAAGTGGAAGACTGCTCCATAGAGTGTCATGAGGCTACATCTGTACTACGAAGTGGAAGACTGCTCCATAGAGTGTCATGAGGCTACATCTGTACTACGAAGTGGAAGACTGCTCCATAGAGTGTCATGAGGCTACATCTGTACTACGAAGTGGAGACTGCTCCATAGAGTGTCATGAGGCTACATCTGTACTACGAAGTGGAAGACTGCTCCATAGAGTGTCATGAGGCTACATCTGTACTACGAAGTGGTAGACTGCTCCATAGAGTGTCATGAGGCTACATCTGTACTACGAAGTGGAAGACTGCTCCATAGAGTGTCATGAGGCTACATCTGTACTACGAAGTGGAGACTGCTCCATAGAGTGTCATGAGGCTACATCTGTACTACGAAGTGGAAGACTGCTCCATAGAGTGTCATGAGGCTACATCTGTACTACGAAGTGGAGACTGTCATAGAGTGTCATGAGGCTACATCTGTACTACGAAGTGGAAGACTGCTCCATAGAGTGTCATGAGGCTACATCTGTACTACGAAGTGGAAGACTGCTCCATAGAGTGTCATGAGGCTACATCTGTACTACGAAGTGGAAGACTGCTCCATAGAGTGTCATGAGGCTACATCTGTACTACGAAGTGGTAGACTGCTCCATAGAGTGTCATGAGGCTACATCTGTACTACGAAGTGGAGACTGCTCCATAGAGTGTCATGAGGCTACATCTGTACTACGAAGTGGAGACTGCTCCATAGAGTGTCATGAGGCTACATCTGTACTACGAAGTGGAAGACTGCTCCATAGAGTGTCATGAGGCTACATCTGTACTACGAAGTGGAAGACTGCTCCATAGAGTGTCATGAGGCTACATCTGTACTACGAAGTGGAAGACTGCTCCATAGAGTGTCATGAGGCTACATCTGTACTACGAAGTGGTAGACTGCTCCATAGAGTGTCATGAGGCTACATCTGTACTACGAAGTGGAAGACTGCTCCATAGAGTGTCATGAGGCTACATCTGTACTACGAAGTGGAAGACTGCTCCATAGAGTGTCATGAGGCTACATCTGTACTACGAAGTGGAAGACTGCTCCATAGAGTGTCATGAGGCTACATCTGTACTACGAAGTGGAAGACTGCTCCATAGAGTGTCATGAGGCTACATCTGTACTACGAAGTGGTAGACTGCTCCATAGAGTGTCATGAGGCTACATCTGTACTACGAAGTGGTAGACTGCTCCATAGAGTGTCATGAGGCTACATCTGTACTACGAAGTGGAAGACTGCTCCATAGAGTGTCATGAGGCTACATCTGTACTACGAAGTGGTAGACTGCTCCATAGAGTGTCATGAGGCTACATCTGTACTACGAAGTGGAAGACTGCTCCATAGAGTGTCATGAGGCTACATCTGTACTACGAAGTGGTAGACTGCTCCATAGAGTGTCATGAGGCTACATCTGTACTACGAAGTGGTAGACTGCTCCATAGAGTGTCATGAGGCTACATCTGTACTACGAAGTGGAAGACTGCTCCATAGAGTGTCATGAGGCTACATCTGTACTACGAAGTGGTAGACTGCTCCATAGAGTGTCATGAGGCTACATCTGTACTACGAAGTGGAAGACTGCTCCATAGAGTGTCATGAGGCTACATCTGTACTACGAAGTGGAAGACTGCTCCATAGAGTGTCATGAGGCTACATCTGTACTACGAAGTGGAAGACTGCTCCATAGAGTGTCATGAGGCTACATCTGTACTACGAAGTGGAAGACTGCTCCATAGAGTGTCATGAGGCTACATCTGTACTACGAAGTGGAAGACTGCTCCATAGAGTGTCATGAGGCTACATCTGTACTACGAAGTGGAAGACTGCTCCATAGAGTGTCATGAGGCTACATCTGTACTACGAAGTGGAAGACTGCTCCATAGAGTGTCATGAGGCTACATCTGTACTACGAAGTGGAAGACTGCTCCATAGAGTGTCATGAGGCTACATCTGTACTACGAAGTGGTAGACTGCTCCATAGAGTGTCATGAGGCTACATCTGTACTACGAAGTGGAAGACTGCTCCATAGAGTGTCATGAGGCTACATCTGTACTACGAAGTGGTAGACTGCTCCATAGAGTGTCATGAGGCTACATCTGTACTACGAAGTGGAAGACTGCTCCATAGAGTGTCATGAGGCTACATCTGTACTACGAAGTGGTAGACTGCTCCATAGAGTGTCATGAGGCTACATCTGTACTACGAAGTGGAAGACTGCTCCATAGAGTGTCATGAGGCTACATCTGTACTACGAAGTGGAAGACTGCTCCATAGAGTGTCATGAGGCTACATCTGTACTACGAAGTGGAAGACTGCTCCATAGAGTGTCATGAGGCTACATCTGTACTACGAAGTGGAAGACTGCTCCATAGAGTGTCATGAGGCTACATCTGTACTACGAAGTGGAAGACTGCTCCATAGAGTGTCATGAGGCTACATCTGTACTACGAAGTGGAAGACTGCTCCATAGAGTGTCATGAGGCTACATCTGTACTACGAAGTGGAAGACTGCTCCATAGAGTGTCATGAGGCTACATCTGTACTACGAAGTGGAAGACTGCTCCATAGAGTGTCATGAGGCTACATCTGTACTACGAAGTGGAAGACTGCTCCATAGAGTGTCATGAGGCTACATCTGTACTACGAAGTGGAAGACTGCTCCATAGAGTGTCATGAGGCTACATCTGTACTACGAAGTGGAAGACTGCTCCATAGAGTGTCATGAGGCTACATCTGTACTACGAAGTGGAAGACTGCTCCATAGAGTGTCATGAGGCTACATCTGTACTACGAAGTGGAAGACTTCTCCCTAGAGTGTCTAAGATTGTGCTTCAGTTGGATGTTGATACTATAGGAATAAGTATTTGGTGGTTGATTGTTATAGAGTTCGGGAGATTTAATTAGTGTCATGTTACGATCCAAATGTAGAATTTGTATAATTAAAACTATATAGAGTTTGCCTGAAGACATCAATGAAATAAAATCCATATTATATAAACGTTTCTTTTATAGAATTTTAATATAATATACAATTATATACATTATCGATTTCTGTGTCCGTACATATGGTATGTGAGATTTGTGTATTTATTGGTTGGTTTTTTAATA
Organism: Ridgeia piscesae; assembly: GCA_025642075.2. Taxonomy (NCBI): domain Eukaryota; kingdom Metazoa; phylum Annelida; class Polychaeta; order Sabellida; family Siboglinidae; genus Ridgeia; species Ridgeia piscesae. The sequence continues at coordinate 125,742 of JAODUO010001161.1, read as the reverse complement.
ATAGTGGTCACGCACGTAATATAAAAAATTACTTTTGTTTACATAGATATCGCGAGAGGCTTTCTGGTAAAAACAAATATCGCTGTAATACATACCTGAGGATAACCGTCCCCGAAAAACTACTCATCGTTGATTACGAGATTATGTAATACCTTTTTAGTAATTGCTTTACAGTGAACAAGGTATTACATGTCAAATATAATAGTAATAGACGTATACATGAACCTTTGACATGTAACGCAATCAATACATTGATTAGATTGATGCGGTGCCCTAAGCGTTATTCAATGAATACTTTATCACCGTGTCCAGCGGACTGGCGTGAGCGTCGGTCGCACTTGCAACAGTTGGTCACCCGATATCCACAATCATATTACGACCCCTTAGCTCCATTGGTCAAGTCTTTGCCCCGAGTCCCTAGTATCCTTCGTGGTGGAGAACATGACGTGAAAGTCACTGTCTAAAGGTGTAAGCATAGGTGTGCGCGTGTGCGTGCGTGCGTGGTGCGTGTGTGTGTGTGCGTGTGTGCGTGTGTGTGTGTGTGTGTGTGTGTTCGTGTGTGCGTGTGTGCGTGTGTGCGGTGCGTGTGCGTGTGTGCGTTGTGCGTGTGTGTGTGCGTGTGCGTGTGCGTGTGCGTGTGCGTGTGCGTGTGCGTGTGCGTGTGCGTGTGCGTGTGCGTGTGCGTGTGCGTGTGCGTGTGCGTGTGCGTGTGCGGGGGTGTGCGTGCGTGGCGTGGCGTGCGCGTGCGTCGTGCGTGCGTGGGGGCGTGTGCGTGCGCGTGCTGTGTGGTGTGTGTGCGTGTGCGGTGTGCGTGTGCTGTGCGTGTGCGTGTGCGTGTGCTGTGTGCGTGGTGTGCGTGTGCGTGTGGCGTTGGTGTGGCTGGCTGGGGCTGGTGTCGGTGCGGCGTTGCGTTGGTGTGTGTGCTGTGCGTGTGCGGCGTTCGCGGTCAGCAGCGTTGCGTGCGTGCGTGGGCGCGGTGACGTCGCACCCCATGCGCGGCGGTTCAGCGTGGCGTAAGTGCGTCGTGCGTGTCGCGTGCGTGCGGTCGTGCGTGCGTGTCGTGTGCGTGTCCCTGTGGTCGCGTGCCGTGTGCGTGTCGACGCGGTGCGTTGCGTGTGCAGCGGCGGTAGCAGCACGCACGAGCGTGCGTGCTTGCTGCGCGCTCGCGAGGCGTCGGCGTGTGCGTCGTAGCCAGCGTCGGGCGTGCGGTGCATGCGCTGCGGCAAGGCAGGCGGCAGTGCTGTTGCGGTGCGTGTGCGTGGCAAGGTACGACGACGTAGGCGTGTGACAGCAAGGCGTGCAGTGCGTGTGCAAGGTCACAAAGTGTCGCAATAAGGTCGTACGCGGCTGTGGTTGCGTGTGGCGTGCATGTTGCTTTGGGCTGGCAGTGCGTTCAGAACTGTGGTGTGTGCGGGCGTGCGCGTGTGACAGGGTGCGTGTGCGTAGTGCGTGTCGTTGTGCAGTGTGACGATATATGGAAGCGTGCATGTCGTATGCATGCGTTGTGGTATGTAGATGTAGGTGTGCGTAGTAGCGTTGTGGTTAGCGTATTAATATATATGCATAAGTAAAGCATATGAGTCAGATGGTGTGGTGTGCGTTGTGTGCGTGTGCTGTGTTGTGTGTGGTGTGGTGTTGGTGTGCATGTGTGTGTGTGCGTGTCGTGTGTGTGCTGTGTGCTAAAGGTGCGTACAATGTTTGTACGATGTTGAGTGCGCGTGCGCGTGAGTATGATGTCGCTTTTGAGTGAGTATGTTGCATGTAATGTGTGGTATGTAGTATGATGTGTAGTGCGTGATGCGGTTGTAGCATGTGCATGTAGCTGTGCGTGGTATGTGTTCATATTATCTGTGATATAGCGTGTGTGTGTGTGAGTTTGTGTGCTTGTGTGTAAATGTGTGTTTGTATATGTTTGTTTGTATGTATGTATGTATGTATGTATGTGTGTATGTATGTATGTATGTATGTATGTATGTATGTATGTATGTATGTATGTATGTATGATGTATGTATGTATGTATGTACGTATGTAGTTGTATGTGTGTATGTTGTATGTATGTATGTATTTTATGTATGTATGTATGTATGTATGTATGTATGTATGTATGTATGTATGTATGTATGTATGTATGTATGTATGTATGTAGTATGTATGTATGTAGGATGTAGGTATGTAGATATGTAGGTAGGTGAGTATATATATATATATATATATATATATATATATATATATATATAGTGTGTGTGTGTGTGTGTGTGTGTGTGTGTGTGTGTGTGTGTGTGTGTGTGTGTGTGTGTGTGTGTGTGTGTGTGTGTGTGTGTGTGTGTATGCGGGACTACGTTTGTCCATAAACATACTCTTATATAGACATGATTAAGATAAGATGGTAACTTTTAATAAACAGATAATATTTCATGACAAATGGGAACGACATCCCGCTTCTCCCGTGAGGAGACTGCCCCTTTAGGGACATTGCCGTTAATCCCGGCGTGACGCTGGGTTATCACGAATGTTATTCAAACATCATTTATGACGTTCGCATCACGATTATTTGGCGTACGGTTCAATAAACAAGTACACTGCTGGTAGAAGCTACGTAATCTAAACGTCCGTGTTTGGCAACGATATTTACTTGTCGTCAAGCTAATATTGCCCAGATAGGCCAGTACCAAGCCATGCATAGCGAAATAATCGTGTCGCGGTATTGCAGGTTTCGGTGACATTGAGCGATGACACGTTGCATACACAAAATGACTACAGATACACAACGCGACATTTTGCAGGTAAATTTTTTAACTGGGGTTGAGCGGTGCTATCGCCCATTAGCAAACTGCCATTTACGGGTGTTTTGTTGTTTTCACCGGGCCTTTGATCGGGTTTGACAAAAACGGAATCTGCGAGAAAACACGGGAGGTCGTTGACGTGCAATGCGAAGTAGAGATCTCCAGCGGCGACGTTGCGTCGAAGTGGCCATTGTAATTAGGTTCGGCGGGGCTTATCAAATTCCTCAAACTATAATGTCGCACTTAATTCGACATCTATCGATCAGGGCGTGTAGCAGATTGCGCGCCATTCAACGTCCGGCCGTGTTCCTGTAAATGTCAGCAGCCCAAAGATCGGAACTTACGCCTCGTTTACGTAAATGAAATATTTTAAATATTAAAACCGACCACCACGCCAAAGCGAACGCCACAAAAACGTTGTGTCGAATGGGATATGGGTGGACGTTTCATCACATAACTTTCCAGCAATCACAGTTGATGAGTAGCTCATACCGGGACCTTGTAGGTACTGTTTGTACGCGCCCTGATCTCATCTCTCCTCTCGTCCTCAACGATAGAAGGCGAGAGTTCTATTGTTCAATCGAACCATTTGCGTGGCACCATCGGGCTCTGGGAGACAGTCGAGATCCAGATGATGACATAATTGAGCGCCAGGAGGCGCTGTGGCTGGGTGCGATAGTACCAGCTGTACTCTACCCCAGGCACATCCCTTTCAAAAACTCATCTTTTAACGTCATCCAATGAAATCGCCCTCTAGGAATGGGGTCGGCCTCCGGTCATGTAATAGTGTTGGGTGACTTTACTTTTAGTCGTGTTACAAACGATCTTTGGTAGGACGCAAATATTTGAATTCACAAAACCGCTCAGTTGCTCGTGTGATTGGGCGGACGGGTCGTTATACTGAAATTGTGTATCCGTCTTCAAATATGGCGGGCGTGTTACCACGGATGAAGCGTCGCGATTGGCGAAGTCAATAAACTAATTCGATTCGGCTGAAATCACGCACTCGCAGGGGATTTACCAGGACAAGTTTTCATGGCGAACGACCCTGGCTTGCGATGATGGAAGCTGGCAAACAGGCACTTTCTGTTTGTCGTTGCCTCCGTCTTGCCTAGCCGCTCACCTTCCGGACACAGACGCTACTGTCGGCGATGAAGACAGGACTGCGGCGCCAGAATTGCTGCTAAATTGGTCGGACGCTCCCAGATACGTTTACCGGCCTATTCCGTTGTAACACAATTGTGACGGTGATGTCGTAGTTTAAACGTTGCCAGTGACAACCCGTTATTTTGTTAACCGAAAACGAGAGACACCGCTCACGGTGCTGTTGAACTGTTTATATATATGGCGCTCCGAAGGATATTTTAGCACCGCAAAAAGCGGTAACAATGTACAACACCTAGTAACAATGTACAAAGCAATCACATGGCCCGGGAACAGTTGTTTAATTCAACGCAATGGTGGCCCATCATCAAGGATATATAAGTACAAAAGTAAACGTAGCTTCTTATATAGTGCAGTATCCAGTCTTCATGATTACTCAAACCGATGTATGCTTTATTCCCTGGCAGATCTGTTCAGTCGAACACCGTCTCGGTTTCTCTGGGAAGTATTCAGCCACGTCGCAATTGATACGCGAAGACTATTCGTACACAAATATCTACCGCCTCTATAGCCATATTTACTCATACATCTGAGCGAACTGGAACATTAAAATTGTAGAATGAAAACACTTGCCCAATGTTTGACAGGGCAACATAATATTATGATTCTTAGTCGACAGTCCGATGCTCAAACCACTGCGCCACGTGTGTTTTTGTCGCCATCGATAAGATTCAAACTCGTTGTTGGGAAACGCAACCACCGGCGGTAGAGGTAATGATGACAGATGTACCAAGTTACAAAGACTCAACAACGGAATTGGCAGAAGCAGCATTGCAAGTATTTCAACCGCTCCGGTGTCACACACCAAATGTATCCCGCACCAGGGATTTATGTTAACATAAAATACGCTAATGAGTATTCCACAATTAACATGCCAATGTTTAGACAGAATAGTACAAACGTGATGGGACTAGCCAGCAAATTAACTGTCCACCCAGACAACTGTTAAGAAGACACTGACGAATAAAACATTGCAAATAAAACTCGACCACTTCTGACATGGCAGCACAATTAATGGGGTCACGGCTGGACAAATTTCACTGCGATTGCGCACACATTTACCAATTGCTGGCGGGAGATATTTTTGGCCGACGGTAATACAGTTGCCATTAACGCAGTCCACGAAGTAGAGTGATGTGTCCACATTGGCAGTAGCAGTACCTCGGCCGTGGCCTGTGATGCCGTTCTTTGGCTGTTCTTGTCCTTTCAGACGTCTCCTCTGAACTCCGAAGGATTGTGATCTCTGTGAACAATCGACGAGGTGGGTAGTTTTAATTTTACATTGTCCAGTGCAATGATCTTATTGGTTAACGATGTACAGGATTGAGGGAGACAGGTAAGCCTTGGTCCAGAGAAAGACGGGTGAATGAGTTTGCATAGTGATATAGGCATGTTGGCCGTAATAATAGTTTAAACAGTTATATAGGGGGCTGGGTTTGTACACAGTAACACTATTGGTTATGCCAATTTTTAAAATCTGCTATAATATATTATCTGGTTTCAGTCAAGAAAATAGTGTGCCAAATGTGCATTGTTGGCGAACACCTTGGTGCTGTCACACGAGAGATATATACAGTGTCACCTTGCAATAGTTTGTTATCGCTGTTGAAAGATTGTGCATCACAACATACATTCCGAGATAATCACTACTTCCCAGCATTTCCTTGGAGTCCTCGTATTTTACTTTAGCAACATTTAAAGCCTGTGCATTACCATGACCTCTGATAGGTCAACGCAGGCATAACTGATAAAGCAGACAGCAGACGGTTGTCACTTAAAGATAAACATCATTGTGCTGACCTGCAGACTCGGTATCTTTAGCAAGTTTCTTCAAAGTAATGTTTCTGTATTGTTTCTCCTGTTATAAATTACTTACTTAGACGTAGTTATTTTGGACGAAATTCACTTACTTCCGAGCATAGCTTGTGAAACGTAGTACGTTTCAACATATGAGCTATGTTTCACAAACTCCAAAGTAAATGTCTTACAAAATAACCAAATCATGGAGCCATGAACAATATATTCCACATATATATATATATATATATATATATATATATATATATATATATATATATATATATATATATATATATATATATATATATATATATATATATTAGACTTTGTTCCACCGTTCATTCCGGGACATCAGGCGGCGACCGTTCGCCATCTAGAACGATCTTTCGCAATTTCGTTGGACCCATTCCAGTTGATGTAAGACCACAATAAGGTGCTCGTCCGCCATTACCCGACCAAAGAGTACCCTTTAAAACCAGCATTATGCAGGTTGTCTGAATTTCTGTGAGCACATATGTAGTGTGGAGTGATTAGAATTGATGTTTTCGAGCAGCATGGCATCAGAGCTGTCAAATTATGACAGCTGTCAGTCGGTGCATTTCTGCGTATTAATACAGTTGTCATTTTGCTTGGTGATGTAATCAGGGGCAATCCGTTGATGGTTCAAGCAGAAATAATGGAGTGTAAGGTTTGAAAGAAGTTTGTGGGAGCCTGAGGTAGTTACCTCTCTATGGAGGGTAAATATGCTGTTAAATTATCAGTAACAGAGCTCTTCAAGATTAGTAGGAAATGAAGGAAACGTTACAATGGTCGCCTATGGAAAATGCAAATGTGGTCTGACTCCAGTTGGTTTCCATGTGTGGCAGATCTTCTGTAAATGTCTGTCGCCAGGTCTCAGTCGGCCTCCCCTAGTTCTATTGCCACCTCCAGGCACCAACCCCACTGCATATATGACATATTTAATTTGTTTAGGTGACCTCAGTGCCCTTCTGTGGGAAACAAGAATTTCTGGAACTGTACCGAAGTCAACGGGTCGGTGGCAGTTGACTGAGTTATCGCAAATGGTGTCATTCAGTGGTTCATGAGTAGAGCTTCGACCTCTCGACTGCTAAGAGAACCCGGGTTCGAATCCTGTAATCCTGTGTGAAACCTTGGGCAAATTTGTTTACTCTACATTATTCCAGTTCACTCAACGATACGAATGAGTATCTGGGTATAGACAGGGGTGGTTATTTGTATGATCAGCGTTCGTGCGTGAATTGCTGGATGGTTCACAGAGAAGTTGAGATGGTGTTTGATTGAACAGGTCTGACAGGAACTAGTGTAAAACTGTTTCGAGGAGTGGATAGTCCGCTATATAAAAACTACCTTGCCTTGCCTTGCCTTGCCTTGCCTTGCCTTGCCTTGCCTTGCCTTGCCTTGCCTTGCCTTGCCTTGCCTTGCCTTGCCTTGCCTTGCCTTGCCTTGCCTTGCCTTGCCTTGCCTTGCCTTGCCTTGCCTTGCCTTGCCTTGCCTTGCCTTGCCTTGCCTTGCCTGGCCTGGCCTGGCCTTGCCTTGCCTTGCCTGGCCTGGCCTGGCCTGGCCTGGCCTGGCCTGGCCTGGCCTGGCCTGGCCTGGCCTGGCCTGGCCTGGCCTGGCCTGGCCTGGCCTGGCCTGGCCTGGCCTTGGCCTGGCCTGGCCTGGCCTGGCCTGGCCTGGCCTGGCCTGGCCTGGCCTGGCCTGGCCTGGCCTGGCCTGGCCTGGCCTGGCCTGGCCTGGCCTGGCCTGGCCTGGCCTGGCCTGGCCTGGCCTGGCCTGGCCTGGCCTGGCCTGGCCTTGTCACGAATAACTAATAGCTCCTCACCTCGCGACATGGTGGTGGTGCCCATGACACGACACTACTGTTCGGTGGCCAGGTCACGTGCTTTTGTCAAATTGTCACTCAGAGATACATACATATAAAAGTATAGTCATGGGCAGTGATATGGCTAACGCAAGTTTATTTAGATTAATACAAGAGACCATTTCACTAAGATAGATATCTTAAGGAAGTACATAATGACTATAATATGTATTACTACATTCCCGAGGACACACCACTGACAATGTCCGTTGGCCCGTCGTTGTGTTGACAGTTTACAACTATCAAAAGCCAATGTTAAGGATCAAAATTGGTTTCAAAGAGCAAAATCGGGTTTAAGAGCTCTTAGCAACGTTAGTGAAATTGTCCCCCCTCATAAATAGTTATAATTGCTATAGATTTACGCTAACTGGGCATCGACCGATTGTATATACCATGGACAGTACAGTACAGCGCGTGATTACACTATCACTGTATGACTCCGTAAACAGGCCGCGCCACGGCTTCTGTTGCGCGTGTCAACACGTCTCCGTCCGTTCCATTACTCGGAATCATCATGTCAAGCCAGTGTTATTAGTTAGTAACAAAAGATTCGCTGAATTAGTTCAAATTCGTTGTACATGCGGCCTTCATTGGCTAATTCCGTGAACTGCACGAACACAGTATTATAAAACTACGATTACTATTTAAACGGCCGGTAAATATTGTAAACATTTCCTGAACGTCACATTCAAATGGCCAACAATGCTGCGGTCTTATTACTAAGACATTTGCGTCAACACTCTCCGATGTATTCCTATTTATGGTTATAATGTAACTACACTTGGTCCCCTCCCTCTGCCACACACAAAAATTCGCAATTCCAACGTCTTATAATATCATTTTTGCAGAAAATATCAAATCAACACACCACGGAGATTTCCTTACGGAGATCAGCCACTTCGGGAGACGTTAACGGAGCGTTTTCGGAATAGAGTTCCAAGTATTGTTTACGTGCTTCACATTTGATTACGAACGAGAGACGTGTGTGGCGAAACAAAGAAATAACCGCGTTATAGCGCATTGGTGTGTGTGATTAAATCTCTCAACTTTGGAAATGTGTCGTTCTCTTAAAGTTCAGCCTGGATGATGGCAAGAAACTAGAGAGAAACATGCACGCATAGGCATGAACATACACGCGCTCGCGGACACAAACAAACACAACCACATTCATTCATTCACTCACTCCCACATACACCCACCGACATACATACACCATACACAAACACGCTCACACACACACACACACACACACACACACACACACACACACACACACACACACACACACACACACACACACACACACACACACACACACACACACACACACACACACACACACACACACACACACACACACACACACACACACACACACACACACACACACACACACACACACACACACACACACACACACACACACACACACACACACACACACACACGTGCACACATACCAAATTGATCATCTTCTTATGATGATGATAATTTTGAAGCAAGTCATTATATATGATTGCGTTTACAACAAGCATTGTCTCTCCAAACAGAAACTGCCCTTTGCCACACGCATGCTGTATACAGATTCCTCAATGTACGAAAACGGAATACGTTTCGAATGCAAAACAATATTTTGTAGGTAGGATGACGAATGTTATATTGCATCTAAATGCAGTAATGAAAAAGGAACAAAAACACCCAAGCAGTCTACACACTTATCTGACTGTTCTCGTGACGTCGGAGCCAATCAATACGCTATACTGCGAAAGTTCCTTTCCAGTGATACATGGCAAAGAATTCCGCGAAACTATATGGATGGCTCATAATATGTCCATTAGTTCCCACGGATTATGCTCTAAATTGTGTGTTATAGAACAGAAGATGAATGTGATACAGAACATTATACAACAATGACTGTGATTTAGCTGTCATTTCTTTTTCTGTGCACACGTTCATGCAATGTATAACGTTTTCGAACGTTAACCTAGGCGAAGATTAATTGCTAAGGCATACATATCAATAATGACGTGCTAAATAAGATAATCAACTAAATCAATTAACGAGTATATTAATCACGACAACTGTGTTAACGGCAGCTTTCCGCAGCTGACATGTTATTATTGTCGTGAGATATACAAAAAAATGTCCTATTGTGTAATTGTAGTAAATTATTTGCTGAACATAATTTGTTATCTTCGACACCAGATTCTACATTTCAATATTTAATTATTTCTATATAAAAACATTTCGCTAAACCCCAAACCCCAAACTGTCATATAGTATTGATGAAATCACCTTACAAAATAGACCCAGTGGGGTATGCCTAAATTGATACTAACCGATCGAAGATGAAACTCCAACACAAATAACAAATGTGGCGCTCACAAAACAATGTTTAGTATTAATTAAGGCTCGCAAGTTACCCGATATAACTATCAAAGCAATAATATGTGTTGATTTTAGCAAAGCTACACGTTAGTTTCTAACTGACTACTCGTATAATTTAGGTTGTTCATGTAATACACATATTAATGAGTGCTCTTAATGTAAAACATTTTCACCTCTGGACAAAAGCATGACATTTGGCACAGATGACTTTTATACCACACCATTTCAGAATGTTGATGGAAGCAACTTGTGATTTTGATTCTTCCACCATATTTTGTAATATTCAAAATGGCTGCCATCTAAAATAAACAACTTGTTTTTCCATATGTCAGGAAATATTTTATGTATAATATATATATATATATATATATATATATATATATATATATATATATATATATATATATATACATACATAATTATAATATATATTTACAAAAAAACAAGTATATATATATATATATATATATATATATATATATATATATATATATATATATATACACACTATATACGTCAGGGTATTCCATTTTCAAATATTTTTTATTTGAAATTATCCAACATTCACATGTGCCATTTTTAAAGATGGCGTCCATCAACATTAATATTCGTATATCTTATGAAATGTGTCACCTAGAGTCGTGGTTATGGCATCAATGAATAGATATGTGGATGGCGATTTCTAATTTGTCAAACATTTTACATTTGACCTTAGTGAATCTTCATAGCCACCATTTTATAAATTGGCGACTGTCAAATCGAATTGCTTGCATATTTTTAAAAGTAGAAATTTGGAGACGGACACTTTTGTCAAAATATACATATTTTGGGTAGCTATTTCAAATGTTTTACTTTTTGACCCGACGGCTGTCAAATCGAATTGCTTACACATATAATATATAGATATTTGGAAGGATTGACAGACGGACATTTTTGTCAAAACATACCTATCAAAATATGTAGCTAGTTCAAATATATTACTTTTGACCTTGACCGACATTCACATTCGCCATTTTCGTGATGGTGGCCTTCAAACCTAATGTCGCTACATCTTGTATACTTTACCACCTAGAACATATATGTTTACATCAATATATAACAATGAAAGCTTTATTATTATGTGGACAGGGTGTACAATTTAATGAAACATTTTGTACTTGACCTTCACTGACCTTCATATTGGCCATTTTACTAATGTAACAATATATGTATATTAAACCGCCAACCGAAATAAACATATACCATATCTCTGGAACCTTTGCCCAGATTAGGATTATATTATTGTCATTTCCGTGGTTCTTGAGTGTGCTGATGTGAATGGTATTGATATCGATTCGGTTTAGGGTCAAGATCACATGACTCAATGTGAAGGTCACATTTCCGTTAAATCACTACTTTCTTAATATGTTCTCATATTTATCTCAGGCATTACAATCTTGATGTCTGACACGGGGTCTTCGTGTATCTTTAGTCCATGTTTGGCATCAAAGTCAGTATTGTTGAATAAATGTTTTTTGCAAGTGGCATTGTGTCTTTCACAGAATATGATATAGGCAGTGTATATATGATATTGGAAATTGAAAATATAAAGTTTATATGTAAATAGGCTGTAGTAGAAAACATGAAGACGTTTATTTCAAATTAGTGAATAGAATACTTTCCAGACCACGATATTGGACTTAGGTACCTCCAGTTACACACGTCCATACTTGAATGATCGCATCAAAATCCTTCTCGCCAGCAAGACGGTTTGTATGTACATCATGTGTCTTATTATTTACAGTCCATCGTTGTTGATGCATCTACTGTCACAGTGACAAAGCATAGTGCATTTGATGCCTGCTCTGGCACATTTGCAGTTTCCTCTGGAAGCGTTTCCACATCCACAATGGTGAATGAAGGCACTAGCGTCGTCTAGCACTGTCCAGAGTGACGCCCAAACATTCGCGCTTAGTACTTGCATCCCCAGGCTGAAGCACCTGGAACATCTTGGTGTCGTTGCCTCGCACGTCTCCAGATATAATGTTTGAGCCGGGCTTCATGTGTGGGGGATGTGGTCGATCGTCCGGGAACCATGTATGAAGAGATGACGTCTGGCATCATTCACCCTTGAGTATACACTTCTGTTGCTGTACATAGTAACAATCCAGCGTTCAATGCGTGCCATATGGACGGAGTCGATTGTCAGGAATCAGGGGTCATTGGAAAGAGCACGTAATGTTTCAATAATGTCTTGGCAGCTGCCATGGCACTTTTCATACTAATACCTAGGAAAGATGACGTCGTCTCACACCCGGTGAAAGCAAACAAAAAAGCTGGTTTTCAAACTTGAAGAAATTGTCCAAGTCGAAATACGGCAGGGACCATAGCGAAAGGAAAAGAGTGGACACCGATGGAGATCCTGGTCTTTTTCATATGCATTGGAGATCGCCTCTGCAATTGCAAATAGCATGACCTTTCGAGTATGGAGCATGACCAAATTTGTACCATTTATGAAAGGGTTTTGTACCATTTAAGAAAGGTTTTTTTTGGTCTTAGAACACTAATAACTGAGAGGACATCCTTGGCGATTCTCATTTGGAGGCTGTTACCCTGTTCGCGATGACCAACATGTGGTGAAGTGACACCAATATCAGCAGCATCCTCGAAGGCAGTGAATGCTTGCAACTTCGCATTTAGTGCCATCACATACTCGTCAATTGGAACTTGAACATACACTTCTATTGCTATACATATTAACAATATGGTTTGATACAAACAGGTTGGCAACTCCTCAAGAACCTTTACATAGCATGATTGCTTCTTTGTTCCACTTCCATTGAATCTGTTTTTCGATGGCATAGATGGGATGATCCATGCCTTGCACAAGTTTTTGGCCGGGATTGAGATAATCAGTCAGCGACCTTCCGAGAAGAAGGAAGTGACTTCACTATCGCAACAGAAGCTGCTTTGTCTGGAAATAAAGGTAAGATGCCAATGTTGGCTCTTGGCATCCCATTATCATCATTGCAAAGAAGAGTTGAAACCAGCCCAGATTACGACATCACCAGGTTTCCAAGTTTCGTCTTTGACCACTGTCAGCCACCCTCAGTAAACGCATAGTACACGTATATTGTTATTTAGGTAAAATGGCCGATATGAAAGCTTATATATATATATATATATATATATATATATATATATATATATATATATATATATATATATATATATATATATTATATATATATATATATATATATATATATATATATATATATATATATATATATATATATATATATATATATATATATATATATATATTAATATATATATATATATATATATATATATATATATATATATATATATATATATATATATATATATATATATATATATATATATATATATATTACCAAGATATGTTATGAAAAATTCCTGAGATATGGAAAAGCAAGATTTATAGTTTGGTTGGCGGCCATTTTGAATATTGCAAAAAATGGTGGAAACATCAAAATCTTAGGTTGCTTCCATCAAAATTCTGAAATAGTATGGAATAAAGGTCATCTGTGCAAAATTTCATGCTGTTGTCCAGCAGTGAAAATGTATGGTCTTTGGTGACAATAAGAGCCCACACTATATGAACGTCGGTGATTCGAGACGACCTCCATTAATAAGGAAATTTTATGTTAAACAGCTGGAGCAGGTAAATGTTTCTGAGAACAAGGGGTCAAGATAATTAAACGAGTAAGGAGGATAGACAAAACGAAGAGAGGAAGAACTGAGGGAGAAGGAGGAGTGTAAGGTTGTTCTAAGAAGAGGAACATAAAGAGGGTGGGACGTGTAGAAAGCATGGGGAAACGGCGGGCAAAGAGGGCAGATTTCCGGAGAAGGGAAGAGAAGCAGAAAACCTAGACCGTACTTGGAGAGGAATTGAGGTGACTGGCTAGAGACAGAAGAAGGAGAGTCAGACACAGAGGGGAGGGTGATGGAGACTAGCGTAGGTAGAGACTTGGAAGTGGTTGGCTAGAGACTGAAAAAGGAGAGTCAGAGACAGAGGGGAGGTTGATGGAGACTAGCTTAAGTAGAGACTTGGAAGTGGTTGGCTAGAGACTGAAGAATGAGAGTCAGACACAGAGGGGAGGGTGATGGAGACTAGCGTAGGTAGAGACTTGGAAGTGGTTGGCTAGAGACTGAAGAAGGAGAGTCAGAGACAGAGGGGAGGTTAATGGAGACTAACTTAAGTAGAGACTTGGAAGTGGTTGGCTAGAGACTGAAGAATGAGAGTCAGACACAGAGGGGAGGTTGATGGAGACTAGCGTAGGTAGAGACTTGGAAGTGGTTGGATAGAGACTGAAGAATGAAAGTCAGAGACAGAGGGGAGGTTGATGGAGATTAGCGTAGGTAGAGACTTGGAAGTGATTGGCTAGAGACTGAATACGGAGAACGAGAGACAGAGGGGAGGTTGATGGAGACTAGCGTAAGTAGAGACTTGGAAGTGGTTGGCTAGAGACTGAAGAAGGAGAGTCAGAGACAGAGGGGAGGTTGATGGAGACTAGCGTAAGTAGAGACTTGGAAGTGGTTGGCTAGAGACTGAAGAAGGAGAGTCAGAGACAGAGGGGAGGCTGATGGAGACTAGCGTAAGTTGAGACTTGGAAGTGATTGGCTAGAGACTGAATACGGAGAAAGAGAGACAGAGGGGAGGTTGAAGGAGACACGGGTATAAAAAATATCAAGATCTGACACACTCAGCCCTGAGATAGAGAGAAAGAAAGACCGAGCACAAGGTGAGTTTGTGGCGGGACGTCGCGCGAGTGTTGATGTGTTCCAGTCGGTGCTTCACCCGCAGCGACAAGGGAGGAGGAGGGGGAGCGGTAGGGAGACGAAGGAACGAGTGACAAGGAGAACCCGTAAGGGGCTCATATGGTTTCCGGTAAATCCCCACAATCATCATGTTGATTAATCTTTGGTCGGGAGTTTACAGAATGTGAACCTCACTGGGTGAGACTAGGGCAGTGTTTGTTCCTTGCCGCCTGGACCTATTAGTTCCCCTGACACCGACCACCAAAGACACAGGGGACCAACGAAGTACAGAATATCTTCCGAAAACAACACAGGCAACGTAGGGTGAACGAAATTACCCAAGTTTCGAAAGTGTGACCAATACAGATGCCACAAAGGTTCAAAACCCGGTGTCCAGCACACCAACCGCTCAAGCGTATCGCCCCCAAATTGAAGGTTTGGAGGAAGTGGGACGGAATGGAGAAAGGAGGAAATGCACGGCGGGAGAAAGTGGGAGTAGAGGGACGAGATTGGAGGGAAATATAATTTATAACGAATTTGGCGAGACGTTGGTTGCAGACAGTGAATGCCGGGAACGAAGAGAGAACAAGACGACAGTGTGTAGGGGTGAAAAAAGGGGGGGAAGGGAAAAAAGGCAAGGAGAGACCACTGGAGAAGAGAGAAGAGAATGAGATGAGGAGAGAGAGAGAGAGAGAGAGAGAGAGAGAGAGAGAAGGGGAGAGAGAGAGAGAGAGAGAGAGAGAGAGAGAGAGAGAGAGAGAGAGAGAGAGACGAGAGAGAGAGAGAGAGAGAGAAGGAGAAGAGAGAGAGGAGAGAGAGAGAGGGGGGTAAGATGGGACAGACTTGATTGGAGAGAGAGAAGTAGTAGTGAGCAGCAGAGAGTAGAGAGTAGTAGTAGTAGTAGTAGTAGTAGTAGTAGTAGTAGTAGTAGTAGTA
>JAODUO010001161.1:95000-105000 GCA_025642075.2 Ridgeia piscesae | reverse complement strand
ACGTTCAATAATATACTAAACATTATTGTAGCTATGTGTGTACACGTGTGTATGTGCGTGCGTGCGTGCGTATATTTGTGTATGTATGTTACATCCTTTCACCTCCACTTACATGCAGCACACGCACACCATGCACAATAGCGCGCGCGCACACACACACACACACACACACACACACACACACACACACACACACACACACACACACACACACACACACACACACACACACACACACACACACACACACACACACACACACACACACACACACACACACACACACACACACACACATACATACACACACACACACATATATATATATATATATATATATATATATATATATATATATATATATATATATATATATATATATATATATATATATATATATATATACACACTGCGTGTGTGGGCGTGGATAAATTTTCGCACGCGCATAATTAGCTAATATTCACACATGAATCAAAGATATTGTTTCACCTTGTATCTCCTGGTGTGTGTCTTTATTATAAATACTGAAACAGTCATACGCCAGTACATGTTTTGCCACACGCGTCTCTATCCTGGTGGCGCAATGTTTTGCATAATTCCCATAGAGCACAATATTAGTTTGCGACGGCTCCAATTACTTAGGTATCCTGATTATGTAGGAGCAATCATCGAGGAACGAAGGCTAGGTCGTGAATACTAACGCCAGGCTAAACGGTTTGCGTAATCCCTGTTTGCCTTGAAACGATGTCACTGCCGTCTCTAGCGAGCTGCATATTGAGTGCATTCGGTGCGCGGCCGTTTCGTTAAAACGAGGACAGACAAATACGTTTAGCTCTTCCTTTGTCAGTTGTTATTTTCTCACGCGATATCGTGCAGGAGTCGTTTGAATTTGTTCGGTCTTTTGCTTAGTATGCCAGTCGACGAATACGTTTTTTTAGATACGCTAATATTTTGTTCGGTCGGTGTAGAAAGATTGGCGACACAGACATGTGTGCTGTTCACGTTGTTGGTGGTATTCTTCGTAGTTGGTGGTGATATTCTGCGTCTTCTTCGTTGTCTTTTGTGAACTTGTGTCCTTGTGTTTTTGTACTGTTGGTGTTCTCTTTGGTCTTTGTCAGGTTGTTTCTTCGCATTGTTTGTGTTCTTCTTTTTGGATTTTTGCGATTCTTTGTGTTGTTGTTCTTTTTGGTGTCCTTTGAGTTCTTGATGTTGATCTTTGATGTTTTATGTGTGTTTGCTTTTGGTGTTCTTTGTGTACTTGAAGTCGAAGTGATGATGATGACAGTGGTTGTGATATCAACAGTGTGTGACGGGTTAAGTCAGGAATGTTGTAACCTTGTCGTACAGCGCTTTCTGTACAAGTTACTGACTGACTTAATTACGCCCTACGCCGTACGCCCTACACCGTACGCCCTTAGCTCTACGCCCTACACCCTATGCCCTACGCTACACGAGGGGCACAAGCCATCCACTGAGACTTTCCAGCGCAAACGATTTTGGAAAATCCTCCCAGTCACCTTCCATACTTCCATGTATATCCATCCTCCCAATCACCTTCCATACTTCCATGTATATCCATCCTCCCAGTCACCTTCCATACTTCCATGTATATCCATCCTCCCAGTCACCTTCCATACTTCCATGTATATCCATCCTCCCAATCACCTTCCATACTTCCATGTATATCCATCCTCCCAGTCACCTTCCATACTTCCATGTATATCCATCCTCCCAATCACCTTCCATACTTCCATGTATATCCATCCTCCCAGTCACCTTCCATACTTCCATGTATATCCATCCTCCCAGTCACCTTCCATACTTCCATGTATATCCATCCTCCCAGTCACCTTCCATACTTCCATGTATATCCATCCTCCCAATCACCTTCCATACTTCCATGTATATCCATCCTCCCAATCACCTTCCATACTTCCATGTATATCCATCCTCCCAGTCACCTTCCATACTTCCATGTATATCCATCCTCCCAGTCACCTTCCATACTTCCATGTATATCCATCCTCCCAATCACCTTCCATACTTCCATGTATATCCATCCTCCCAGTCACCTTCCATACTTCCATGTATATCCATCCTGCCAGTCACCTTCCATACTTCCATGTATATCCATCCTCCCAATCACCTTCCATACTTCCATGTATATCCATCCTCCAATCACCTTCCATACTTCCATGTATATCCATCCTCCCAATCACCTTCCATACTTCCATGTATATCCATCCTCCCAATCACCTTCCATACTTCCATGTATATCCATCCTCCCAATCACCTTCCATACTTCCATGTATATCCATCCTCCCAATCACCTTCCATACTTCCATGTATATCCATCCTCCCAATCACCTTCCATACTTCCATGTATATCCATCCTCCCAATCACCTTCCATACTTCCATGTATATCCATCCTCCCAATCACCTTCCATACTTCCATGTATATCCATCCTCCCAATCACCTTCCATACTTCCATGTATATCCATCCTCCCAATCACCTTCCATACTTCCATGTATATCCATCCTGCCAGTCACCTTCCATACTTCCATGTATATCCATCCTGCCAGTCACCTTCCATACTTCCATGTATATCCATCCTCCCAGTCACCTTCCATACTTCCATGTATATCCATCCTCCCAATCACCTTCCATACTTCCATGTATATCCATCCTCCCAGTCACCTTCCATACTTCCATGTATATCCATCCTGCCAGTCACCTTCCATACTTCCATGTATATCCATCCTCCCAATCACCTTCCATACTTCCATGTATATCCATCCTCCCAATCACCTTCCATACTTCCATGTATATCCATCCTCCCAATCACCTTCCATACTTCCATGTATATCCATCCTCCCAATCACCTTCCATACTTCCATGTATATCCATCCTCCCAATCACCTTCCATACTTCCATGTATATCCATCCTCCCAATCACCTTCCATACTTCCATGTATATCCATCCTCCCAATCACCTTCCATACTTCCATGTATATCCATCCTCCCAGTCACCTTCCATACTTCCATGTATATCCATCCTCCCAATCACCTTCCATACTTCCATGTATATCCATCCTCCCAGTCACCTTCCATACTTCCATGTATATCCATCCTCCCAATCACCTTCCATACTTCCATGTATATCCATCCTCCCAATCACCTTCCATACTTCCATGTATATCCATCCTCCCAATCACCTTCCATACTTCCATGTATATCCATCCTCCCAGTCACCTTCCATACTTCCATGTATATCCATCCTCCCAATCACCTTCCATACTTCCATGTATATCCATCCTCCCAATCACCTTCCATACTTCCATGTATATCCATCCCCCCAAAGTCACCTTCCATACTTCCATGTATATCCATCCTCCCAATCACCTTCCATACTTCCATGTATATCCATCCTCCCAGTCACCTTCCATACTTCCATGTATATCCATCCTCCCAATCACCTTCCATACTTCCATGTATATCCATCCTCCCAAAGTCACCTTCCATACTTCCATGTATATCCATCCTGCCAATCACCTTCCATACTTCCATGTATATCCATCCCCCCAAAGTCACCTTCCATACTTCCATGTATATCCATCCTCCCAATCACCTTCCATACTTCCATGTATATCCATCCTCCCAGTCACCTTCCATACTTCCATGTATATCCATCCTCCCAGTCACCTTCCATACTTCCATGTATATCCATCCTCCCAATCACCTTCCATACTTCCATGTATATCCATCCCCCCAAAGTCACCTTCCATACTTCCATGTATATCCATCCTCCCAATCACCTTCCATACTTCCATGTATATCCATCCTCCCAATCACCTTCCATACTTCCATGTATATCCATCCTCCCAATCACCTTCCATACTTCCATGTATATCCAATCCCTTCCCCCAGTTTTCCACCTTTCCCCCCCATACTTCCATGTATATCCATCCTCCCAATCACCTTCCATACTTCCATGTATATCCATCCTGCCAGTCACCTTCCATACTTCCATGTATATCCATCCTCCCAATCACCTTCCATACTTCCATGTATATCCATCCTCCCAATCACCTTCCATACTTCCATGTATATCCATCCTCCCAATCACCTTCCATACTTCCATGTATATCCATCCTGCCAGTCACCTTCCATACTTCCATGTATATCCATCCTCCCAATCACCTTCCATACTTCCATGTATATCCATCCTCCCAGTCACCTTCCATACTTCCATGTATATCCATCCTCCCAATCACCTTCCATACTTCCATGTATATCCATCCTCCCAGTCACCTTCCATACTTCCATGTATATCCATCCTCCCAGTCACCTTCCATACTTCCATGTATATCCATCCTCCCAATCACCTTCCATACTTCCATGTATATCCATCCTCCCAATCACCTTCCATACTTCCATGTATATCCATCCTCCCAGTCACCTTCCATACTTCCATGTATATCCATCCTCCCAGTCACCTTCCATACTTCCATGTATATCCATCCTCCCAATCACCTTCCATACTTCCATGTATATCCATCCTCCCAGTCACCTTCCATACTTCCATGTATATCCATCCTCCCAGTCACCTTCCATACTTCCATGTATATCCATCCTCCCAATCACCTTCCATACTTCCATGTATATCCATCCTCCCAATCACCTTCCATACTTCCATGTATATCCATCCTCCCAATCACCTTCCATACTTCCATGTATATCCATCCTCCCAATCACCTTCCATACTTCCATGTATATCCATCCTCCCAGTCACCTTCCATACTTCCATGTATATCCATCCTCCCAATCACCTTCCATACTTCCATGTATATCCATCCTCCCAATCACCTTCCATACTTCCATGTATATCCATCCTCCCAGTCACCTTCCATACTTCCATGTATATCCATCCTCCCAATCACCTTCCATACTTCCATGTATATCCATCCTCCCAATCACCTTCCATACTTCCATGTATATCCATCCTCCCAGTCACCTTCCATACTTCCATGTATATCCATCCTGCCAGTCACCTTCCATACTTCCATGTATATCCATCCTCCCAATCACCTTCCATACTTCCATGTATATCCATCCTCCCAATCACCTTCCATACTTCCATGTATATCCATCCTCCCAATCACCTTCCATACTTCCATGTATATCCATCCTCCCAGTCACCTTCCATACTTCCATGTATATCCATCCTCCCAATCACCTTCCATACTTCCATGTATATCCATCCTCCCAATCACCTTCCATACTTCCATGTATATCCATCCTCCCAATCACCTTCCATACTTCCATGTATATCCATCCTGCCAGTCACCTTCCATACTTCCATGTATATCCATCCTCCCAGTCACCTTCCATACTTCCATGTATATCCATCCTCCCAATCACCTTCCATACTTCCATGTATATCCATCCTGCCAATCACCTTCCATACTTCCATGTATATCCATCCTCCCAGTCACCTTCCATACTTCCATGTATATCCATCCTCCCAATCACCTTCCATACTTCCATGTATATCCATCCTGCCAGTCACCTTCCATACTTCCATGTATATCCATCCTCCCAATCACCTTCCATACTTCCATGTATATCCATCCCCCCAAAGTCACCTTCCATACTTCCATGTATATCCATCCTCCCAATCACCTTCCATACTTCCATGTATATCCATCCTCCCAATCACCTTCCATACTTCCATGTATATCCATCCTCCCAATCACCTTCCATACTTCCATGTATATCCATCCTCCCAGTCACCTTCCATACTTCCATGTATATCCATCCTCCCAATCACCTTCCATACTTCCATGTATATCCATCCTCCCAATCACCTTCCATACTTCCATGTATATCCATCCTCCCAGTCACCTTCCATACTTCCATGTATATCCATCCTCCCAATCACCTTCCATACTTCCATGTATATCCATCCTCCCAGTCACCTTCCATACTTCCATGTATATCCATCCTCCCAATCACCTTCCATACTTCCATGTATATCCATCCTGCCAGTCACCTTCCATACTTCCATGTATATCCATCCTCCCAATCACCTTCCATACTTCCATGTATATCCATCCTCCCAGTCACCTTCCATACTTCCATGTATATCCATCCTCCCAATCACCTTCCATACTTCCATGTATATCCATCCTCCCAGTCACCTTCCATACTTCCATGTATATCCATCCTCCCAGTCACCTTCCATACTTCCATGTATATCCATCCTCCCAATCACCTTCCATACTTCCATGTATATCCATCCTCCCAATCACCTTCCATACTTCCATGTATATCCATCCTCCCAGTCACCTTCCATACTTCCATGTATATCCATCCTGCCAGTCACCTTCCATACTTCCATGTATATCCATCCTCCCAATCACCTTCCATACTTCCATGTATATCCATCCTCCCAATCACCTTCCATACTTCCATGTATATCCATCCTCCCAGTCACCTTCCATACTTCCATGTATATCCATCCTGCCAGTCACCTTCCATACTTCCATGTATATCCATCCTCCCAGTCACCTTCCATACTTCCATGTATATCCATCCTCCCAATCACCTTCCATACTTCCATGTATATCCATCCTCCCAATCACCTTCCATACTTCCATGTATATCCATCCTCCCAATCACCTTCCATACTTCCATGTATATCCATCCTCCCAATCACCTTCCATACTTCCATGTATATCCATCCTCCCAATCACCTTCCATACTTCCATGTATATCCATCCTCCCAATCACCTTCCATACTTCCATGTATATCCATCCTGCCATTTGTCCTTCTGTCGCTATTTCTCTTCGAGTTTGTTGTTTGACCTTTCGTATGAATTCGTAATCCTTTGTGTAATCCTTTTTGTTGGCGATATTTTTGCACAAACTCATTGCAAAGAAAGCAAACGTGAAGGTCATGTATTAAGCAACGGTGAAGGAGAGACGGACTCCACTGTGAGTGTTGGAAAATAAATCAAGAATCTATGCTTGGAAATTGCGTAGAAGGAAAACTACAAAAAAAAAACAGGAGGCGATGGTAAATACGGCGGATTGGCAACATGAGACATTGGACAGATGGCGGTCTCGAGGTGGCACGAGAGATTGTCAGGAGATGCCAATGGTCTAATCCAGGCTTTGGCAACACACTACCATCAATATTACGCGTACGCTTTAATCTTTTGCTTGTCCAATACGCGCGGCCTTCGTAGCATGTAGGACAAGGTAGCGTTGTGGTTAAGCCGACGGATTTATCGTTGCGGTGAGCAACAATCCGAACGATATTGATGTCGTTTGGATGCGCGAGACAGGTCATTCACTCACGGGACGTCCCGTTAAACTCGGCTGTAAAAATGGGTGTTTTAGTCGGTGGAAGTTTCGGCCTCCGATAAACTGTCTATGGAGAAAGGACGTGAAAGAGCACGTGTTTTGCATCAGTGCAACCTAAATAGCCTAGAAATGTTTCAGTTTAATTTTCTCCATACAGACCCCGTTGACAGGTGCGCCTTCCTTGATCGTTTCCCCGCTTTTGATGGAAACAGATTTATCACAAAGGCGATAAATCTCATCTCGTCCTTTGAAATGTTTCTCCATCAGTTAAACGCGCAGCTGTTCCTCGTCTTACGTATTTCGTCATACGTGTTACGTACGCATGCGTGTTGTGCTCGTCGTAAACACGCGCTTATCCGTCGTCGAAACGTTGCAGACACGTCATGTGCAAATAAAACACCAGTTCTGCATAGATGAATGACATTCGTTCCGGAAATATGTATCACACACACACACACACACACACACACACACACACACACACACACACACACACACACACACACACACACACACACACACACACACACACACACACACACACACACACACACACACACACACACACACACACACACACACACACACACACACACACACACACACACACACACACACACACACACACACACACACACACACACACACACACACACACACACACACACACACACACACACACACACACACACACACACACACACACACACACACACACACCACACACACACACACACACACACACACACACACACACACACACACACACACACACACACACACACACACACACACACACACACACACACACACACACACACACACACACACACACACAAACACACATCTTTATTGGTATTTACATCATACACTACAGTTTGTCAACTGCATCGTGTTGTCAACCCATCTCAGGTCTATTAGCTCTTCTGTATGCATAAGCTGTGTTTCTTTATAGTCTGTCTACAACAAAACATGTTATGTTTTTCCTTTCCAATATACACACAACAGCGTTCTATTTGTCAACCCGTGCCATCTTCTATTGCCTCGTCGGCCGATGTCGGCTAGTTTTTCTACGGTGTTTACAACATGACTTGCTCATCTTCTTTTCCAGTCTCCGCACTTAGCAGTGTTCTGCTATTGGTGGAACATAGCCGACTTTCTTCTTTCTTACCGTCTTATTTATCTCACACTTTCGTTTGGTTGGTAGTTTTTCTCTCCATCCAGGTCATCCTGCGTCGTAATCACATGTGGAGTGTTCAACACGCTCGAATTGAGGTTTTGCAGGATGCTAGACGTTTGACAGCATCATCGACGCAAGTGGCAGTTCTGTGGTCATAAATAGTATTCATTAACGACGTTTTTCAAATGACATCCGCCTTACCGTCCAATATTTGTAGCTGCCGGATTACCCCTAATCAACGTGTAGCTGGTTATTTTTCCAACACGCATGCAATCGGAGGCAGAATACGTGACGTAAGCACGTTGGTGGAGAAGCTGTCGTAATGCAGACAAATACGACAGACTAATCACGAATTGCTTAAAAGAAACGCCATGCCCTTCAGCAGACTTAAGCATATCGTCACCACCAACCAAACTCAGACTTCTGCGTCGTGACCCAGAGCAGTGCATTCTCGTCACTGCTTGTGTTTTATTCGTTTTTTCAACAAATGGCAAAGCAGCGACTCATATAATTTGTCATAATCGCTCAACGTGTTGCTTGTCGTGTTACTAACATGACAGAATTACAGTATGTATATAGAGCACAATGGCTCAGGGGTAAAGCTTCGTATTCTCGACTACGGGAACCCGGGTTCGAATCCTGTGCTGCGGTGTTAAAACCTTGGGCACGTTTTTGTCATTCTATATTGATCCAGTTCACTCGGCTGTATAAATGAGTACCTGGCTATAGACAGTGGTGGATATGTGTACGAGCAGCCCTCGCGCATTAATTGCAGTATATGGCTGGATTCTTCACAGAGAAGCCGAGATGGTGTCTGAGTGAACAGGTCTGTCAGGGAAGTAAAGTGTAAAGCGCTTTGAACAATCCTGAGGACTGGATACTGCGCTATATAAGAACTTGCCTTTAATTTTGTTTATGTCAGAGTACATTTGTAGGCAAATAATGTAATAATGTTAAGACAAACATCGACATTGGATGTGCTTCCCCATCATTCGTTGCAAAAATCAAGATGATTTCGCACGCATATACGTAGGGAAATTCGACTCAGAAAAATGGTATGCGCAACTAACCCACCAACATAAATATATTTGTTATCCTAAATTTATTCATTCCTCGTATATAACCTTTTTTATTCGGACGAGAAAATCATTCGTTTGCACTTAATTCGTCTACCCTAACAACGGAATACACTCGCAATGCTTTCCCGACCAGCCCCTCCGAGTGGCTAGGTGGAGCCGCAATGCATGATGGTAAAATCACGACTGACGTCGATGAAAACCCGCGCTTCGTCGCTTTGCGGCAGCACCTAAAATAACGTGATTTACGCCGTCGCGTCTAGCGTGAAGCTCACGACACTCGCCCGGCGATCAGCAACCGGCGCTCAGCGCGCAGAACTGACGACGTAATTGGCGCACTACGCCGGTAGTATATGATCTACGAATCGCAGCA
>JAODUO010001161.1:80000-82500 GCA_025642075.2 Ridgeia piscesae | reverse complement strand
CGCTGATCTGCATCGAACCTATACAGATCAACCACGTGCTTATGGGATTAACATCCCGGAAACCATATGCCGCTCCCTGCACCAATTCCCCTTCCCTGCTCCTAACCCTAACCTAGCCAACCGCACACCTATAGTTCTATAGTTAACATACCACAAATACTCGGATCAGTTGATACGGCCGACACATAAATCAATTGTAAGTTTTTATTGTAATCGCGAACGTCTGACACGCGTACGTACGCTGTGTATTGAATTAATCAGCACGATCGTTATATCGGGCTAGCCATGCCTGGAAACAAACCTGCTCCCACGCGCATATTCCGCGTGCAGCGGGCAACAGCGAGACGCGGGCTAAGCAAACAGCACGCTTCAGTGACTGCGTCAAGCGAACCGCTTCATCGTCCGTCCCTCCCTGCATCGGCGGGCGCCGATAACCTTCCACTAACGATCGGCGTCAGGCACGTGGATATAGATTATCATCATGTTGCCATGTCGCTCGGCTTATCAACCTCTCGCACGGGGCCAGTACAAGCGGTTGCGGGGAACCGGAGAACGCCGCCTGGCCGTACGCCAGTGCAAGGCACGTCTGTTTTGTGCGTACGACATCGAAAGGCCGATAGATTCGGAGGCTCGTTTAAATCCCGCTGTGCTCCGAAGCCGCTGTTCACTTTTCGGCTGCTCCGTCAGCAAAGTAAGTGTTTTGGCAGAAGATAATGCGGCGAACATGAGGCTTCTTGTAGATCAACACCAGGCCCAGTTAGTACGCGACGGGGCGTTCCATTCCTCTGGATCTGTGTGGTCGTTAGCGTCGCCTAACATAGATACAAAAATGGACTAGTGCTTTTTAGTGTCTCTTCCAAAAGACACGGGTAATAAAAGGTGACAAATATTGCCCCATTTTAAAAATGGTTCGAACGTTGGTCCCTCGTTAACGTGGTCAGGTGTTCTAACGACTAATTACATTACCGTCATCTTCATCAATCGTATATAATATAACGGAGAACGACGCTTACATAAAAACACCTTTTGTGGGACGTTTTTGCATTAATTGGCTGCGTTTTTATGTACTATATTGACCCACAATAAAGCATACGAACAAAAACTGTTATACGTTAAACAGAAACAAGCGTTCCTGGCATATTTGCCAAGTAATTGTAAACGGGGATTTCACAACTCCGTTGATCCGGATTTCTTCCTTTAGCTTTACGTTGCATAGAAACAACACACTGGAAATGTTAATTACTGTGGGCATGCTCCCATGAATGAGGTGTAAACGCATCTATATTTACACACACCATAGATAATTTCAGTCAAGTCGCCTAATTCAACGACTCCACTGTCCATTGTCCGGAACCAGAAGCCGTGTCCGCATTGAATAACTAATCAAACGTGACCAGATACCGTCGACCGGTACAAAAACGACACCGCCAAATCGGACGGAAGCCTTTCAGCGTACATTAGCACACGACTGCGGCATTTTTATGCGACGTTGGTGCAATCCGCAATAATTCTCATTTAATGGCGCGACAAAAACAACGGTGCAAATGCGTTTCGCGAGGGTGCGACGCGACGCCGTCGAAATGTCAGCGCGACACCGGCGCTCGCTCGGCGTGATTTTACGCGCACGCTCGCTCGCGTAAGGGCTTCGTGATGCCCGCGCTATGCCGCTTGTGGATCTACCGGGGGATTTCGACAACGCTAAAGTTGATGGTTTTAATGCGCTTATCTGTGGACGCGCCAACGGTGAAGCGTCGCAGCAGTTTTGAATGACGCCGTTTACGATGACGAGCAGCCACGTTATTATTCCCGCGGCTACACTAAGCAGACGCGATTCCCGCCACCGCTTCAAGCACGGACGCCGGCCGAATCAACAGCGGCAATCCGCACGAGGCGCTTGTTGATCCGTTAGCTCAAGCAATCCTTCATCTTCTTCTGTCGCCATTTCCCCCACGGGTTCGGTCTGGAGTGAAGGAGTCGTCGCGATTGTCACGGTCTTTCACTACGTCAGCCTCCTCATCTTCGTGTCTTTCTTTACACTGTTCTTCCGTCTTTTTGCTTCTCTTCCCATGGGCTGGCAGTTCTGCATCTTTTCTCTGAATTTGGCAAGACCATCCGATTTCTCTTCGATTCCCTCAACTCCCTAATTTGTTTGTTATAAATCGCTAATATTTTAGGCTAAGTGAGTTCATTGATTATCATAGCTCCATTCCGTGTGGCCCTGTACGATACGATACGATACGATACGATACGACACGACACGACACGACACGACACGACACGACACGGTACGGTACGGTACGGTACGGTACGGTACGGTACGGTACGGTACGGTACGGTACGATACGATACGATACGATACGATACGATACGATACGATACGATACGATACGATACGATACGATACGATACGATACGATACGATACGATACGATACGATACGATACGATACGATACGATACACAGGAAATGTAGGGGAGACCGGGGCTAGTTGTAACACGGG
>JAODUO010001161.1:62500-77500 GCA_025642075.2 Ridgeia piscesae | reverse complement strand
ATAGTAAATGTACACATAAAGGTGTATATAGCCGAAACCGCATTTGGGTTAATTGCATCGGCTTATCGTGATAATGATACTTCGCTACCTGAACGACAATGCGATTACCAAAACCTTTGTACTATAACCGCAAAAAGTATTTATTCCGACGTTTAATTTGTTGGTACCACAGTGTATGTGCGACCTTGTGGATACGACGCTGTAGGTACGGCACTGTAGGTACAAAATTTGAAGTACGACATTGTAGGTACGACATTGTCGGTACGACATTATACGTGCGACGGTAGGTACGACATTGTATGTACGACGTTGTATGTACGACGTTGTAGGTAGGACAGTGTAGGTACGACATTGTAGGTACCACGTTGTAGGTACGACGTTGTAGGTACGACGTTGTATGTACGACGTTGTAGGTACGACGTTGTATGTACGACGTTGTAGGTAAAATGTTATAGGCACGACGTAGTATGTATGACGTTGTATGTACGACATTATAGTACGACGTTATAGGTACGACGTTGTAGGTACGACATTGTAGGTACCACGTTGTAGGTACGACGTTGTAGGTACGACGTTGTATGTACGACGTTGTAGGTACGACGTTGTATGTACGACGTTGTAGGTACAATGTTATAGGTACGATGTAGTAGGTATGACGTTGTATGTACGACATTATACGTACGACGTTATAGGTACGGCGTTGTAGGTACGACGTTGCAGGTACGACGTTGTAGGTACGACGTTGTAGGTACGACGTTGTATGTACGACGTTGTAGGTACAATGTTATAGGTACGATGTAGTAGGTATGACGTTGTATGTACGACATTATACGTACGACGTTATAGGTACGACGTTGTAGGTACGACGTTGCAGGTACGACGTTGTAGGTACGACGTTGTAGGTACGACGTTGTATGTACGACGTTGTAGGTACAATGTTATAGGTACGATGTAGTAGGTATGACGTTGTATGTACGACATTATACGTACGACGTTATAGGTACGACGTTGTAGGTACGACGTTGCAGGTACGACGTTGTAAGTACGACGTTGTATGTACGACGTTGTAGGTACGACGTTGTAGGTACGACATTATACGTACGACGTTGCGTTTCACTGAAGTAGACGAACACAGCCGACAGACACTGCACAAGACAACGGAAGCTCATTGTGAAGTTAACTCTCCAGACTGGACAGAGCAGATTTGAGTTGCGAGGACTTATTTCTTATATTCCAGTTATATAGACACAACTGAGGACTATCCTACGATGCCGCTAATGGCGACATGGCTCTATTGCCGAGGTGATCGTAAACGACGTTCGGTTACACTATAAATTTCATTCCGGTTCATTCCAATTAATAGTTCACAAGCGACTGTTATCCTTTTAAAGAGCCGTGTCTTCCCCCATTATAGTCCCGCCTTCTCCAACTATAGCCCCGCCTTTTTCCACTGTTGCCCCGCCTTCCCACTATAACCCCGCCTTCCCCCTCCATAGCCCCGCCTTCTCCCGCTGTAGCCCCGCCTTCACCACCACACATGCAATTGCGGGTAGTTACTTGTACATCTAATTTACCCAACATTATATCTGGGCACTATGTTTTGAGGTTTCTTAAGCGCGACTTGGCGGACAGTACATGCTTAGCAATATTTATTCGACTGTGAACGACATCTTATTAAACATGACTTACACATCCGATCACCTTACTTTAATTTGATCCGGATATGTTCAATTTTAATCTAGCGCTCAGAGTAACATGTTCAGCTGGCACGCGGAAGAGAACTATTTTTATAGCTATCAGTGACATACCCATCACGAAGTCCTAGACAAGAATGCACGACTACGATAACCGTATTACTGGGCAACGGTTGATTGCCGGTTGCGTGTTTACTGGACAACGTAAATTAGATCGATATTCATTAGAAAAACACGAAACAATTACACCACAACAGCTGTTCAAGGACAGCTCAAATGTTACACTAAACATGATATATGCTACATGCTTTTGTGATACAAACTATCACACTTTTCGGAATGCGTTGAAACGACACGCATGAAGTTTGACAATTTCGACATCCAAATTGAACACGAAACTTTCAAGCCATAACAAACAGCTACACTGGAGGTGGTGATAGCTAGCTACCTCGCCGTCTTGAAATAGCTAGCTACCTCGCCGTCTTGAAATAGTTATTTGATGGTGCCTGGTTCCTATGCATAAGAAGGACGATGGCAATAAGTGTGGGAATGACAACCTGCTTTAGCAATAGTCCTTACATTTTTATTTGCCATACAAAATAAAGTAAATGTTTGGTTTTACGTAATGCAATATCTTGTCATATTGACATATACACTTTTCTGGGCTGCATTTCGTCATGCCGGAATGCGATAAAACTATATTTTATTTATACATAATTTTCCTCCACTGTCTGTAACCAGATAATCATTCATACAGCTGAGGTAACTAGAACAACATAGAATTAACGAATTTGTCAAAAGCTCGAAACAGTACCGAAGGGTACGAACTGGTGGTTCTGTCGATCTAGAGTTTTATACTCTAGCCACTCCGCTAACGCGCTCTACAATATAAATCAAGTGTTACAGCCGGTCGTGACTCGGGAGGACTATTCTATGTATCGAAACTGACAAGATCGGTTTAACCAAAACATCGGTTTAACTGACCCCACCATCTATGAAATGCGCATGCGCTCGTGCGCCAATGGAGAACATTTGCATTTATAATCATAATCCAGCTTGGTCGGTGACGCAACGGCAAATTGCACAATTAAGTTTCATGGTATATAAACTAATGTAATCGCATCCCGGTGTCGCCGACGGCTGTTCTGTGTTGGTTCCGTCATCATGTCGTAATCTTGGACAATTTCGTTCATCCTATGTTGCCTCAGTATAAGGCGTCGATCCCTCTTATTTGGTCTTTGTGCCAGTGGAAATGAGCGGTCTCATTTTCAACAACTCTGGCATAATGGTCAACAAACTAATCTTGTTCTGTCGTCATGTTCCTTCACGAGATCGGCTCCGTCACGCAATGTACGAGTCGTCGTCATTTGTACCGGTCTTACACGTCCTCCTTCTTCAGCCCCCTCAATTCCGTGTCTTTCTCAACGCGAGTCGTCGTCATTTGGTCCGGTCTTACACGTCCTCCTTCTTCAGCCCCCTCAATTCCGTGTCTTTCTCAACACGAGTCGTCGTCATTTGGTCCGGTCTTACACGTCCTCCTTCTTCAGCCCCCTCAATTCCGTGTCTTTCTCAACACGAGTCGTCGTCATTTGGTCCGGCCTTACACGTCCTCCTTCTTCAGCCCCCTCAATTCCGTGTCTTTCTCAACACGAGTCGTCGTCATTTGTACCGGTCTTACACGTCCTCCTTCTTCAGCCCCCTCAATTCCGTGTCTTTCTCAACGCGAGTCGTCGTCATTTGGTCCGGTCTTACACGTCCTCCTTCTTCAGCCCCCTCAATTCCGTGTCTTTCTCAACGCGAGTCGTCGTCATTTGTACCGGTCTTACACGTCCTACTTCTTCAGCCCCCTCAATTCCGTGTCTTTCTCAACGCGAGTCGTCGTCATTTGTACCGGTCTTACACGTCCTACTTCTTCAGCCCCCTCAATTCCGTGTCTTTCTCAACGCGAGTCGTCGTCATTTGTACCGGTCTTACACGTCCTACTTCTTCAGCCCCCTCAATTCCGTGTCTTTCTCAACGCGAGTCGTCGTCATTTGTACCGGTCTTACACGTCCTACTTCTTCAGCCCCCTCAATTCCGTGTCTTTCTCAACACGAGTCGTCGTCATTTGTACCGGTCTTACACGTCCTCCTTCTTCAGCCCCCTCAATTCCGTGTCTTTCTCAACGCGAGTCGTCGTCATTTGGTCCGGTCTTACACGTCCTCCTTCTTCTGCCCCCTCAATTATGTGTCTTTCTCAACACTGTCCTTCCTTTTTTGTGTTCCTCTCTTTCTCTTCGTCTTCCCATGGAATGGTAACTTTGCAGTTTTTCTAAGATGGTGGTCGCTCTCCTTTTCTGCACGTGGCCATGCCAGCGACGCCGGACATCTCTACGTACGGGCTACTGCCGCTAGCGGTCACACTTTCTAATTTGTTTTATGTTCCCTCAGTCGGATGATCATTGCCCATCTTATCATACTCACCTCCGTTCACCTGGCTAGAGACAAAGGTGGATATATTTACGAGCAGCACTGTAGCATATGGCTGGATGCTTCCAAGAGAAGTTGAAATGGTGTCTGAGTGAACTGGTCTGTCGGGAGAGTAATGTATCAAGCGCTTTGAACGGTCCTGAGGATTGGATACAGCGCTATATAAGAATTTGCCTTTACTTTACTGTTTTTCTCGTGAGGAGGATTTTTCTTTGTCCTTTCAGTGTCCACGTCTCCGCTCCATACATGAGTATTCAAATTGATGACAGTGACATCTGGAGTTTTAGCCTGTATGGAAATTTAGGAAGAACTAATTTTCTTCGATATGCACGAGTCATAAGCGGCTAAGAACATGTTGAATATATCCCGGATATGAGATATCGTGTTAATTAACGGTAGATTAACTCCAAGCATCGAAGCGAGTTTTTTTTTCGCGGCGTAACTGATTTGCTGACCCAGGGGCCAAGTTGAACGTATTGTGTCATTGCGAATGGCCCAACCCGGGCGGCGGTGATAGAGGCGATGTGCCGTGTAGCTAATGCCGTTGGGACGTTTCGACAATTCCACGTACGTCGTAGGACAACACAGACAGTAACCATGGATATTTCATCGTTGCATATACTGTTACGAATAAGTAATTATACACCTGGTATATACGTGTTCCTTAGGACATTTTGCCAGTTAACAAATCGGATATAGACACCTTAAAAATGCATGTCCCGTAAAATATTAATTTCGTCGAATGTTATGCGATACGCATCGGAAACTCACACACGCACATAACATTTGTCGCCGCTATTCGTGCGCACAGCCCAATAAGCAGTAGTTCAATATAAATTAATAAGCGCGGCTCCTTTTTGCCGCGTCATCAATCATGATTATTTGCTGTCGATACTCCGTTCAATGGCGAAAGCTTTCGGTCGGTGCCCATTCAGCGAAATTTAACAGCGATTTATTCGGCAGGGGTCAAACGGAGACTTTCAACGATAACGCACCGGGCACTAACTAAGTATCAGGAATGGTCCGCTCGTGGCCTCGGCTCGCCTCCATCTAAGTCCGCGGGCGATCATCCGTTGGCTTTATATTTAAGCGCAATTAGGCGCGCGAAATCACGCGGGAAATTACTCCCTTGACTGCAAGGCTTCCATAACGACCCGGCTTAATGCGACGGGAATGAATGTTTAGTTTCATTCAACCGTTTGTCGAACGAAACCAATAACGCCACAAATGACTCGAAGAAAATAATGAAAATCACGACCAGCGCGCGACGTCTGCCGTAAGCCGTAGACGCGCAATAAAAACGCCGGGTCGGCCTCGGATTGTCGGCGGCTTCGTTAGGTCGTCGCTGCATAAACTATAATTTGGTAACTTTGTCGGCGGGTCTCGTGAGAACCTATACGCGCCAGTGGACCGGAGATGACTGGTAAAAGAAGGATGCATTTTTGATCGTGAAGGAAACATTCTATGCAGTGTTGTTTTGTATTTGGTAATGAGAAAGTAAAACGCTATACAGAACAGTACGCGCAAGGGCGACCTGTCCAGAACGAAAACAAACCTATTTCATGACGTTGTATTGTGAACAGCAACGGAATATTAAAGCTGAAGTTCTCCGTTCGATGTAAACACAAGTCGCTACTTCGCTAGTTAACACACAAACAAATGAACACTTAGTAGACACGTTCAAATATACATACACATATGCATTTACTAACAGGGACGCACACACGCACGCACATACACACACACATACACACACGCACGCACACACACACACCCCGCACGCACGCACACACACACACACCACACACACTCACACACACACACACACACACACACACACACACACACACACACACACACACACACACACACACACACACACACACACACACACACACAGACACAGACAACACAGACACAGACACAGACACAGACACAGACACAGACACAGACACAGACACAGACACAGACACAGACACAGACACAGACACAGACACAGACACAGACACAGACACAGACACAGACACAGACACAGACACAGACACAGACATACACAGACACAGACACAGACACAGACACAGACACAGACACAGACACAGACACAGACACAGACACAGACACAGACACAGACACAGACACAGACACAGACACAGACACAGACACAGACACAGACACAGACACAGACACAGACACAAATACACACAGACATACAAACACGCACATGCACACGCACACGCGCAGGCGCACGCGCAGGCGCACGCGCACGCGCACGCGCACGCGCACGCGCACGCACACGCACGCAGCACACACACGCACATACACACACACACACACACACACACACACACACACACACCACACACACACACACACACACACACACACACACACACACACACACACACACACACACACACACACACACACACACACACACACACACACACACACACACACACACACACACACACACACCTACCTGATACTTACTATTTGCACACTGCCCTGGTTACTCCAGTAATCTATCCTAGCGTCCCGTCCACAGAATCCACAGGGGAATTTATTGACGGTTCAGATTTCTGCACGTCTGATGCTGCGATCACGCCACTGCGCCGTGATCGCACCTACGATTGATCACATACGACCCTCCGATGCCGCCGATGTCATCAATATTTATCGTCAGAAAATTAACCACTCAGTCGGTGTCGTTATTAGTCTAGCCCGGTTAATGGTCGTCGTGCCCCTAGGTACCAAAAGGGCGCGGCTACTGGATTGACAACTGCACTTTCTCGAAACCCTTATGCACTGGACCATAGCCTGGGTGTACTCGAGTATTGTGTGACAATCTGAAGTAAGTAGGTAATTGCAAATCTCGGCAATGACATATGTGTTCCACTTCCATGTTAGCGTGAACTTTATTGTAGGGAAATGGAACTATTATTGTGAGAAGGGCAAATAGATATCCAGTTGTACAATCAGAGTCAGAGTGACATTATTACGATATTCTGTTCTCCCAAACACCCTAACGTTCAAAGCGTTTGACGTTGCATTCACTGGCAGACCTATTCAATCGAATACAATCCTTGTGAAGAATTCAGCCACGCTGAAATTAATGCACGACGAATAACTGTAAACAAATATCCACCGCAGCGCCCTGCGAGGTACGGCAGAGTGACCTTGAAGAAACATAGGCTGAAAAAACCTGCCCAACGCTCGATAGGGTAGTACCGGATTCTGACCCGGGTTTGCTCTGTTGAGAGTACGTTGCCCTAGCCACTGTGCCACCGCGGCCTATTTATAATACCCGCGTTAACAACCACTTCTGAATCGAGTCGATGTCCGTCAACTTCCTGTCACACTTACGGGTACACGAGCGGGGCTAACACAATTAACACGTTCACACATTCTCGGAAGCCCAGGGTCGAAACGTGTATGCAGCGACACCTGGCGAGCGAGGATACGTTCACATTCACGGTCTTGTCCCCCCCCCAACGCAGACATAAGCCACACCCTGTATTAACACTGTATGTTATAACCGAAAATCACGCTAGCTTTAGGATTGTACATTATCGTCGATTATTATGTTTTAACTGGTCTTAAATAAAAAAAATCGATTTTCTCCATCTAACATGTTTTAAATTAGTAATAACTATAATAACTTGATTTTTCACCACATTTCTTTAAATCGCACTCAGAGGGACATAAAAACAAAACTGTTGACTAAATAGATGAATGGCTACGCACAGGAGCTGTTAAGCCAGTTAATTATTATCGTATGATTATAGTTCGCTGTTTCTTAATTAACGGTAACGTCGCGTGGTTTATGGACCACTATCAACTTGCCAGTATCCTGCAACATATTTATGGTATTGCATTAATCGAATAGGAGTGAAATGCTTATTACGTTATAGCTGCGGGCTCTACACACGAGGAATGTCTCGGCTTAGCTTCGTCCTCTTAAATCTCTCTCTGGGTCAATCGAGGAACCGGAATCCGATCTGCATGTGATCCTGGACGTTGACGTGTGACTTGCGAACGTTGCTTTCTTTCGGAGTGATTTAATGTAGGATTTATGCGCGTGTTTCCGCTCAACCTGGCAAAAAGCGTGGGGAGGGGAGGAATTTGATCGCCTACAGGGAATTACAGACTGGATGAATGAAAACGGCAATCTGTTTTATATCAATCCCAGGGGAACACACTGCGGGTGTTATCGAAAATATATATAGTTGTTTTCCAGTAAAGTAGAACGTGCCAGAAACGTCACTAGATTGCACCGACTGACTTTTAACGATTTCAGTAAATTTAATAAAATTCCGCAAATGTCTCTCTTTTTGCTGATAAACTCGATTTCGTTTCGCATCTGCTTGAAATAAGATTAGCTTAAAAACGGAAAGTGTTTTTTTACTTACACATGGTAAGTCGCCTTTAAAGTTTTCTTTATTTTTTATCTTCCGCAGAAACCAGGAAATGTGAAATTGTTTATGCTGAAATGTTTTAAAACGATTCCTGATGCACAGTACACGTAGATCAAATACACGTTTTTATTAGTCGTGCGTAGAAATCGGTTACTCTGAAATTATTAAAAACTACACAAGTTGTTTTAAGGGTTTTCGCTAATGAAAAGCACACACACGTCGGATACTACACAAACAATCATGGCACCGTGCGGTTTTAACGAAATCATTGTCAGGTTGTTCGCTGGCGGAAAACCGATTGATGTGTCTCGTCAACATGTCCGTCGACCTGCTCTAAGAACGTCAGTCGACTTATTCCGTCCATGTGTGACGTGATTGGCTGACAGCCGAGGCTGGAAAGTGTATCGAGTGACCGACTTGAAAGCCTGAAGTCACGAGATACACGCCTTCAGCGTTACACTGTTGCATTATGCGTGCGTAATGGGCATCTTGCGTACGCTGTGAAAGGCGCTGACCACTAGCGTAACATATTTGTAACAGCAACAATTTCGGTAATTCTCTGTCCTGTACCGTCCATTGTGCTACAGCTGAGAGTATTCAAACTCGGTTCTAATGTAGTTATTTTAGTAACAATTTAGTAACACTCGTTTTAATTGTTCTAGTGATGTCACTTCCGCTGTTGTAACTTTTTTTTAATTTATTTCCCTGATTGGTTGCTGCATATCTATTGCGATTGTAATTGCGCACGCATGAAATTCTCGCTTCCGGTCTGTTTTGAGCGATACTTAACGAGACCAACCACAACGGGTCCCCACCCGCTTTTCCGTAAGCGCAGTCAAAGTTAAAATTACTTCAATACGCAAATAATTTCATAATAGGTTCCACCTTCTAGGTGAGTTTTTGTTGTGTAAAAACCGAGAAAACGTACAACGGGTGTTTCTGTTATAGCAGTTACGCCCGTATGCGAAAGATTACACCGCTCGAGTGATTGTCACCATAGCTGATCCTACGTGTTACCGTTGCAAGATTTGACACTTTACAGTGCTATAGTGTTGCTGCTGCTGTTGTTGCTGCTATCACTGCTGTTGTTGCTGCTGTATATTAGTTTATTCTGATGTGTCTGCCGTTGATAGGCCATTTTTTCAATATTATATTCGTCTTTCCTGGAAAACATTTCGCGCAATTGCAGCTGATATTGAATGTGTGCTAGATAGTAACGTTTGTGTAAATTCCGGTAATAACACATCGGACATGGCGCTGCAACACTCGACGGGCAGCCAGACCAGAACGATTGAAACACAATCAGCTAATCGTCGAAAGAACTACTTTACACGCTGTTAGCTGAGTATAGTTTCGTGTTATGCTGACTGTGGAGCGATGTGATTTGCTATCGTCACAGATAGACCGGGACGCGTACCTTTATCTCTTACACGTCCATGAATGAGTCTGTTTAGTTGGCTACCGTCTTCTGTGCAACCTTAATTAAGCGGTCACCTCTCTCGGTGACTTCCCCGTGTGTTCTTTCTAATTAATAGCACACTTAATTAAACGTGAACTAATAAGGTAATATCAGACATTTCGTTATTTCTATACCTCTTTTCATAGCAATTTATTCTCAAGTTAGTCCTAAGCTACGTGTGTTAAACAGTATTGTTTACCAAACCGGATATCATAGCAATTTGTTCAAGTTAGTTCTACGCTACATTTGTTATACATTTAGTTTTACCATGAAGGCTTTCGTACCTATTTGTTCATGCTAGTCTTGAGCTCTGTGTATTTATATTGAAGGTGAAATTTAAATAATATTCAGTGTGTTTAATTTGATAGATTTTTCCAACAATTTCCTATATATAAAATAAAATATTCATTGTGTTTAATCTGATAGATTTTTCAACAATGTCATATAGATACATAAGCCAATTGATGATAATGTGATTTAAATTTAAAATTATTTAAATAGTAGTTGGCATATCTAATCCCACGTCACTTCCGCAAACGCTACTCAGCAGTTAATGCTTGACCTAAAAGTGACGTCAGTGGCGTATCAACCACAGGCACCTGAAAACCTCCGAGTGTGTCCTGCTACGACTCCGGTGGTCCGAGCGGCCAGTGTCCAGCGGTCATTCTTGTAACGATGCGAGTTCAAGTCCTCTTTATCGTATTACTCCGACCGCGTGCAGTCGACTCCTCGTCTCACTTCGTTTATCGCCTCGATGCAGCCCCGCATTAACGAACAATCCCGGCATTGATTGGTCAACTATAAATTACACTAATCAGTGCGGCTCGGCGGTGCGATCGCCGTGGCTAGCCACTCGGAATTAGTCCCCGTGATCGCCCGGCTCGCGCTTGGCTTAATGCGATAATCCAATCAGTCAGTGAACTGTGGATCAGTGTCGGATCTATAGCGGGTGAATTACGGACCGCTGACAAGGTGCGATTGCGCTGCACTGTTTGACGTGGGCGTATTGTGATGTCATCAGATATTGCATTACGTAAACATCGAGCTTACACTACGCGCTGGCCAATGCTATTACGGGCCGACGTCGATGGCAACGCTAACAATCGTATTTTTGGGGGCGAATCAGCGCATCTGCAATGTCGGACTCGTCAGTCTAGGGAGTCCGAGACCCGCGTGAAACCGTGTCAATGCTGACGAGTATTACCGCTAGGTGGCGCGTCGGTGCTTACGCAATCGCTACTGCTGTCGTGGCGGGGAGGGCGTGCGTACTCTGGGAGGAGCGCCGAGTTTGATTTCTCAATAATACGCGATGGCGCACTGCCGCGGTCGGGTCAAGTGTGTAATTCGGTTACACGCCTAAACGACCGGTGAACGTGCGGGGGAGTTGGGCGCGTATGTGGAAATGCGAGTGAGGGTTATGAATGAAAGAAATATTTCACATTTGTGCGCTGGCGTGGCGACCAACTCGACGCCGTTTACCACGATTTCGCGTCTCTCGCGGACTTTCTGACGTCACATCCGTCCCTTAGGGACCGATGTCCGGTTGCATTGGTCACGGGATGTGCACCTGTGTCTATATACGTGCTTACAGGTATCGCTTCTCGTGTGAGACTTGACCACGAGGTCATAACGTCGATGACGTCACATTACCGCTGGTCCATCGGCATCGCACTGAACCTGGTCGGGTAACAAAGCCCAAACAGGAA
Source organism: Ridgeia piscesae (assembly GCA_025642075.2). NCBI lineage: Eukaryota > Metazoa > Annelida > Polychaeta > Sabellida > Siboglinidae > Ridgeia > Ridgeia piscesae. The sequence continues at coordinate 65,758 of JAODUO010001161.1, read as the reverse complement.
GCCGTGGCGAAGATGTCTTCGTCGGCGGTCAGGTTGTTAGCGTGATTGCCGCCGCTACAAAGGCGGAGCAGGTGGCCTCCGACAAAGACGTGGGTGGTCCTCCCGTGGCCGCTGTCGCCGACGTGTCAGCTTGTCGTAACGGCCGCGCGACAGTCACGTGACGACTGCGTCACGACAAACGGGCGCCGTGGGGGTCGCTCTAACGCATGTCGCTCGCTCGCTCGACCAGACGCTGTCGTCGTAGGGTTGGACAACGAGGCGACGCGTGCGCGACATCTGCATTTAGAAAATTAGACTCGTTAATACGGTCACCTCGCTATTCCGGCGGATGCTGTTCAGTCGGAAGGTTAATCTTAACAACGAGATTCTGCGGTATATCGAGACGATAGTTGTTTATATGACGACATGTTGTAACCTTCACGTCATGTGACACTGCTGAGATGGATTTGTTTATTGGAATGTGTTCTACCGCTGTAGTGACAGAACGAAAATACAATAACAGATATGACGTAATGATGGAGTATTTACAAAATGATGCTCGGTGACGTCATGAAAGAAGATACCTATGGCAAAGGGCAGTGCGGCAAATCTAATTAATAAAAGTGGCGTATTTATAAATATTCATAAATAAGTGTCATATTTATAGTAACTGATAAATAGCCAATTGTGACAAATGGCCATTTGAATGATAACTATTGCTATATTTAGCTCCTGTCAAGTGCGGTAGATGACACCGTGATGTGTATAGACGATATTTAAATTGACATTTCATATGCTCCTATGCGAATTAGACGCACGTACCCTAAGAGAACCACCAGCTCCGATGGCAATTTACATATCACGTACGTCACATCCATCGCGCGCGACATCACAGCTTAATCTACGGTACGTGGCGCATTTGTTTTGCCAAACGTTCGTGCGAAGCGAAGCGTAAGTGAAAAAACATATCCGTTTGCCTTTAACTTTTATTTACGACGACCGGCGCTGCTGAATCTAGTTTCAGTGCGGGCGAACGGGCGTGGAGTTGAAATCGTTTCCGCCGATGTTGCGTCCTATTCGGAAAGCTGCTATCGACATGTACGCGTGGACCAGCTGGGCATGACACGTCGGTCATGGGCGCGAGCAATCTACGCCACATCTACACGCGAGCAAGAACATTCCAGGTCTCCGGGAAACGGGCTAATGGTGTCTTGGCAACGCGTTGTCGTGACGTAATTTCGCGGGAAAATGTCATTTCGCGTTCGTCTTCATTTGACCGTGCGTAATCGGTTTGACGGTTGGCGTGGCGGGCCGTGGGGAAAAAACGAGCAACGAGATCGGTAATGAGATGAGCAACCGTGCAACTGTTGTCACTAGGCGGCAGCACGTGAAATATATGCTCGGTTCAAATCATAAAAACGAGGCTGAGACAGCAACACATTTGCACGCTTTATTAGTTAATCATTCACAGCTGACATCAGTTAATTATCATTCAAAATATGTTACCTCTGCTTAAAATACCCAAAGCCAACAGTAAAATAGACAGTGCAACGGCGGTATACGACATAAACTGTCGGTTGCTGACGTTGTAGTATGCGCGTTTTTGTTTATCTCGATTTTGTTTATCTCAGCGAAACAACGAGTTCCGTCGTAAAATACCTAACCGCGCAGGTCTGATTATTAAATCATAACTACATAGCATTACAATCTGTACTGTCTTCTGGACATTGTTATTTTACCAAACCCTCACTCCGTTGGCGTGGTATTTAGTAGCCAAACTAATATATATACCTCGTTTTGCATGCAGAAGATTGACGCATGTAACAAGTGGAGACACCTGGCGGCTATTGTTTCTACGCTGTGCCTGATTAAAAGTATCACACGCACGAATCTTGTAATTAAGGTAGCAACGGCTTGCCGTTAACAGGCACAGTTTGTCTTTACGAGAACATCACGTTAGCCTTTCCAGTGTTACACCGACAGTCGATTATTTACAGATGTAATATTTAAGATCTTACACAACATATAGGCCTATATTTACACGACACATGTCAGTTAGATTTAGTACACTTATGGATAATCGTATATTAAATATCATCCGTTATTTGACCATTGTCCACTCTGTCCGTTCATATTCGACATTGACCGTCCGTCAACCGAAAATCGATGGTCATTTGTGATCTGCGCGCTGCCGCACGCTCGTCATGCTTACGTCAGACGCCGGCCCGACAGGCAAACTGGTTGCGTTATTATATATTTCTAGTAATTTCGACAGCGAGATGGTTTACGAGAGTAAGCGAACGTTTGAAGCGGCAGGTGTACAGAGTAATAGTTTCCGCGCCGACGACAAATACGTATGCTGGGTTCATTTCGTGTAGGCTACAACTGCTAATGATAGCTGGGGGAAAAAACATCGGGTAAATCGGAAGAAAATGACGGTTTCATGAAGATGCTGACCTCATAATGGAAATTCACCATTACAAAGGAACCGTTGTTGAGTTTTAGACATTTATTTGAAAACGCAAAAATCCGTCTCTGTATACGGACTGTTTCCTATACGTATATGTGGCGCACCCTGGTGGTGACAGTATTCAATATATAAAGACCGAAATGGGTTTTGAAAGATTTGCTTATAAGAATGATAGGGGATCGTTCCCACAAACTCTCCAATAGGAGTAACCACAGTGTACAAATAATTCGTGGGTTATTTAGATAAAAGTTCCCTGACAGATAGCAGGGCTACATTTCTGATAGGATACGATATCTAACAATATCTAACGATATCAACGAGTGAGAGAAACAAGGCTGCTACTGCTACTACTACTACTATTACTACTACTACTACTGCTACTACTACTACTACTCCTACTACTACTACTACTACTACTACTACATACTACTCTACTGCTACTGCTACTACTACTACTCTACTGCTGTACTGCTACTGCACTGCTACTCTGCTAGCTGCTGCTGCTACTCTGCTGACTGCTACTGCTGCTGCTGCTACTGCTACTGCTACTACTGACTGCTCTGCTAGCTGCTGCTGCCTGCTGCTGCTGCTCTGCTCTGCTGACTGCTGCTGCTCTGCTGCTCTGCTGCTGCTGCTCTTCTGCTGCTGCTGCTGCTGCTGCTGCTACTAGCTGCTCTGCTGCTGCACTGCTGCTACTGCTTGCACTGCTCTCTGCTCTGTCTGCTACTGCTGCTGCTGCTGCTGCACTCTGCTGCCTACTGCTGCTACTACTCTCTACTACTACTACTAGCTGCTACACTACTAGCTAC